>LGTU01000079.1:0-100603 GCA_001314425.1 Phytophthora pluvialis | reverse complement strand
ACAGCAGTCCAGATACATACTCGCTTGGCGTGAAGACCCAGATCGACAGAACAAGGCCTCAGAGAGGACCCACTGTAACGGATATGGTACCCCCACCACATGCAAGTCGAAGGAAACGACCGAGGTGAAAGCTTCCGAGGAAGACAGGCTGATCTTTTCGACTGCCTAAAAGACTTCTATAAGATGGTGACATAAAACTCAAATAGAAGGCCGCTTAACAAACAAACAAAAGTGCACTCCAGTCCACACGTTGGTGGCCTCAACTGCGACGCATGTATAGTACGGTATCCGATATACGGAGCGAGCAAGCAAGGACGACACCTCAACAACAGGAGTCCTGGTACAGTACAAAACTGACAGATCATTGTCTCCGATCAAACATCTGCACAAGCAGCGGGGGCCTGGGTTGCGTTTACCAGGCGGGTATACGCCGTGACGAAACGACAAGGCATTGGCATTTTCGAGACCGTTCAATGCTCTAGAACCAGTTTGCCATTTCCCACTGCGTCGAGCACTCGCACCCATGACACGAGGCCTCTCCCTGCGTGCACTCGCCCTGGTCATTGGAGCGGTATTGCTCGCAACGTCGCCCGTCGTTCACGCGCTGGACCAAGTCGAGGGAGTTGTGGAAATTAAGCTGGACCCGGATGTCGGCAAGTCCTCCGTGGAGATAATCAAAGCACGTGGCTACGTGGCGGAGACGCACAACGTCACTACGGCGGACGGGTATATCCTCACCATGCATCGCCTTCCCAAGTCGTATGCTGAGAGTCAATCAGGTGAAGACGCGGCTGAAGACAAGTCAGCCATCTTGGTGCAGCACGGATTGGTCGACAGCAGTTTTTCGTGGGTCTGCAACTTCCGGAGCCAGAGCCTCGCCTTCGTGCTCGCCGACGCCGGGTACGACGTCTGGCTTGGAAACAACCGGGGAAACACGTACTCCACCGGCCACATCAAGTACTCCACCGAGGACGACGCGTTCTGGGACTTTAGCTGGGAAGACATGGGCCGGTTCGACCTGCCAGCGATGCTCAACTACGCTCGGAAGACGGCGGGACAGAAGACGGTGGCGCTTGTGAGCCACTCGGAGGGTACGACGCAATCATTTGTTGCGTTCTCCGAGGACCAGACGCTCGCCCAGTCCGTGTCGTACTTTGCGGCGCTGGCACCCGTTGCCTGGCTCGGAAACACCAAGGCCAAGGCGCTCAGGTACCTATCCAAATTTTACATTGACCAGCTCCTTGGGGTCTTCGGTCAGGTCGAGTTCCTGTCGAAGAGTGAAGTGCTGCAAGAGGTCATCGCAGCCGCTACATGCACGTTGAACCCTCAACTGTGTGAGACCGCTATGGCACTGGTAGCTGGCGCCACCGAGAACTGGAACACGTCTCGAATGAGTGTGTACCTCTCCGAGATGCCGGCAGGAACGTCCGTCAAGAGTGTGGGCCACTACGCGCAAAACATCCGCAAGGGCACCTTTTCAGCGTACAGCTACGGCTGCAGCTGCCTCCGCGTCCTTGGAATCAAGCTCTGCTCCAAGCGCATCTGCAAGAACAAGGTCAAGTACGGCAGCTTCGACCCGCCAGCGTTCCCTGTCAGCAGCATGCAGTACCCTCGCATGGGGTTCTTCACCGGCGAAAAAGACATCTTATCCACTCCAACTGACATCGACCTGCTCCGAGCTGCCATTCCTAACACCACGCTTATCCACGACGAGGAAGTTAGCGACTTCAGCCACATGGACTTCACCTGGGCGGCGGACGCCAACAAGAAGGTCTACCGATCTGTGCTTGAGCAGCTCGAGCTGTACATCGGCACCGGATACTAGTAGGCAGGTACAACCAACGTGAAAACGTACTCGTAAACATAAGAATCAAACCACGTTTCTATCGGTAAATAATCCTGGAGCGCGCCACTCGCCAAATGCAGCGCCGTCTCGATCTCTCTCTAGACGATCAAGTCGTTGTGTCCTGCGGCTCTCGCTAACTCCTGCACTTTCGCAATTTCTTTCTTGCGGTTGAACTGCGTCAAGATCGAGATCAGATCTTCATACACTTCCATCTCAAACCGCGGCGTCTCGGGCTGCAGTCCCTGGTGTAACAGGGAGAACGTGCGTACAAACTCGGAAATCTCCGTATCCGACTGGCACTGCACCATCAGCTCGTGCAACTGCTCGGTCGAGAGCTGGAAGCCTTCGCATTCCATGTTGTAAGCGATGTGCAACGTACGCTCGATCAATCCGATCTGGGTACCCAAATCAACCAGCGAGACATACAGACCTTCCGGGATAGCCAAGTTTTCTTGACTCAGTTCACGGAACAGCGAGAAGCACATGTCGATACCGCACGAGCCATAAAGCGCGTTAATAACATAGTCAAAGAAGACCTTGTCGGTGGCAACACCCATAGCAGCCATTTCGCGAAGGATGCCCGCAACAGCTTCCAGGTCACCATGAGATGCGTGGATGAACGCGATCGTCGTGAAAGCCTTGACGTCCGGGACGACGCCATGCTTCTCCATCGCATCTACAAGCGCGACGGCATCACCTACGACACGCCGACGCATGCAGATAGATAGCAGCGACGTGAAAACTTGAAGGTTTGGTGCCAGCTCCCACTCAAGGAATGCATCCATGAGATCGAAAATCTCCTCGATCGACGCGTCACGGTGGTTCTCCACCATCTCCAGCATCGTGATATGATCGGGCACGATGAACGGGTTGTTGACCATGCGCGAGAAGAGCTCCTTGGCTTGCTCGGACCTACCAGTAGCTGCAAAGCAGCCCAGTGCGTCGTTGTAGTTTTCTACCTCGAGCATCCAGGCACCCGCCAGGTCCAGCTCCGTCGTGGTTACCTCATCCAAAACTTCTTCCAAGAAGTTCGGGTCCAAGTGCTCGTGGCAATAACGAATCGCCGATCCAAAGCCAGCACTGCGGGCTACACCTCGAACTGCCATTCCGCGGAACACATCTTTCAGCGTAGAAAAATCCTTGATCGCCATGCACGCTTTCATCACGTTGACGCTCATGTTCTCATCAACTGGAAGCACCTTATCTACAACACGAACTCTCTCTTCAGTCTCTTCAGATACAGTCTCTGCCTTCATGTCGTCAGTACGGCCAACGATCCTTTCACGCGTACTCTCCATAGTCGAGAAGCAGTGCAACGCCAGCGAATATTCCTCCAGCGCCACACAGCACTGAATCACAGCGCCAAAGCCACGTTCCAGCACCAAACTGCCAACTGTCTCCAAATTGCTGCTACTTGCACGCACGCTCCCATCCACGTAGTCCAGAAATGTGCGTACAATTTTTCTGGGACTCTCCTTCGCCTTCACGCTCGCTTCAAAGAGCGCCAGAAACCCTTGTTGCTGGAAATCCCTGGCCGGATCGAACTCTGGGTGGGCAAAGTACTCCGCAGCCAGGTTCAGCACCTGCTTGTACTTCTTCTTCTGCGTCATCTTGGCCATGAGGTGGCCCACGACGGACGGCGGCATCAGCGGCTCCTGCGAGCTCGGACCCCACTCGGTCTCTCGGATCTCCGGCCACAACTTCTGATGATACAGCAGCAGCTCCTGCGCCGCCACTGACATGTTGATATTGGCGCAGCCGTTGACGACTTCAACCAGTGCGCGCGCCACGAATTGCGGCCCATATCTCTTCTCCAACAGGCCCAAAAGCTCTTGGATCTCTTCCGTACGGAACGCACGTGACGACCGTTGCCGTAAAACCGTAAATAACAGATCCGTCCAAATGGGTTCGCTGGCGTTTTCACGTGCGAAGCTGGCCACGAGCCCCAGCAGCTCCGCGGCGCCCCGCTCGTCCCTGGCCTCCAGGCGACGCTGCAGCACCACGTTCCAGGCCCGCGGGTCCGTGGACGCCAGCAGCTTCACCTCGTCCTTGCAGCGCAGCGCCCGGCAGGCGAACACGAAGCGGTCCGAGGGCGTCTTATAGGCCAATAAAACGGTCAGCTGCTTGTCCTCGACCCGTAATTTGGGCGTCCGATTCACGTGGCGAGTGCGCGGCGAGCGCGGACGTCGCGAGGTCTCCGCCGTCGCGGATAGGGAGCTGGCTAGCCGCGCGTGCTTCTGCCAGGACGCCGCGCGCTGGCACACGCGACGCAGCATCTGCACCACCACCAGCTCACTGATTCTGACGTACGGCTATTAGGCATCCAGTTAAATACGGCGTGGACCACGTAAATACGTGTGCAACACGTAAACACGTGTGAAGCGACCATCAGCACTTGAAGCTGCCCCCACTCCCCATCATCGCTCGACCATGGCGCCTCGCTTCGCGTTCCGTGCGAGGTGGAGCCCCCGCAACGTAAATACCCGCGTTTCTCCTTTCCCCGCGCTCTCTGACCGTATTGTGGGCTGTTACGTGCGTGCAGTAAGTTCCGTAATGTGGAATGCAAGGGCCTGCCGCGCGAGCAGAGCTTCGACCAGCTGCAGGTGTCCTCCTCGCCCGTGGACGGCAACGTGCTGGCCGCCACGTCCTCCAGCTTCGCCTTCGCGCACCAGATGGACAGCGGGGGCTCGATCCAGGTCAAACCCCTCGCTCAGCCGGGCAAAGAGGCGCCCAGCACGCCGCCGCTGGTGCGTGCGCATTCCACGGGGCGCGTCACGGCGCTGAGTTTCTCGCCCTTCCACGAGGAGCTGCTGCTGTCCGCGGGGGATGCCAATGCCACGGTGAAGCTCTGGAAGCTGCCGGGCACTGAGCCCATGACGGAGGACCTGGCGACGCCAGTGACAGCGTTCGAGCAGCCCGTGCCGGGGGTCGTGGCCGGTATCGTGCCACATCCGTCGGCCGACTCGGTGGTCGCCACGTACTCGAGACCCGGGCCGCTGAGGATTTATGACTTACAGGCGGAGCAGTTGAGCTTTGAGCTTGCAACGGTGGGGGAAGCTGCCGTGCTGAGCTCGGCGGCGTGGAACTGGGACGGCAGCGCCATGGTGCTGGCCACGCAGGACCAGGCGGTGCGGATCGTGGACCCGAGAGTGGATCAGCTGTCGGCGCCGGCGATTGACGCTGCGCACACGGGCAAGAGACACTTGAGTGCGCTGTGGTGCGGACGCACGCAGCATTTCGTGACCTGCGGAAGCGACCGCATGCAGGAGAGGGAACTAAAGCTGTGGGACCCGCGGCAATTGGCCAAGTGCGTGCATCGTGAACGCCTGGATGCCGGGGGCGTGGGCCAGCTCTTCCCGTTGTACGACGCGGACTTGGACCTGCTGTATGTGCTGGGTAAGGGAGATCGGAGCGCCCGGCTGTTCGAGGTGGACTTGGCGCGGGCTCCTTTTGTCCATGCGCTGGACCATAGCGCACTCGGCAGCATGACGCTTGCCGCGACGATGCTGCCGAAGCCGGCGTGCGATACGAATGTCTGTGAAGTCGCGCGCGTTCTGAATCTCAGCGCGACTGGAAGCAGCGTCGGTAGAAGCTGTGAAGTTGTGAGCTACCGAGTGCCTCGCAAGGACGCGACACACACGTTCCAGAGCGACTTGTATCCCGACACGTTGGCCGCAGAAGCCGCAATGACGTCTGCGGAATGGCGACAGGGATGCAATGCTGAGCCCGAGGTGCAGACCGTGGAGCCAACCGCCAAGGCTCTCGAGGATATGAGCGGCAGTGTGTTTGGACGCCCCGCAGCGGACATCCCTGCACCATCGGGTTGGGGAGCACCAGCTTCAAGTGCTGGGGCTGCGACCGACGGTTGGCAAACTTCAGGTTGGGGGCAGGCGCTGTCGTCAACGGCGTCGTCGAGTGCACCGTCGAAGACTGCATCCGACGTCAAGACAGGATGGGGGTCAAGCACGAGAAAGTGGAATGAGCCGGAGCCCACTGCTCCTAGTGTTCCACCTCCGCATATGCAATGGAACACTGCTGGTGCCGCCCCCACCGCCACGGCTGCAACTACTGCACTTCCGACGCCTCCATTGAGCGCCACTGAGTCATCAACGGATATATCTAAAGAGACCTCAGTGTCAGTACCAGCAGCAGCAGCAGCGTCAGACCTGCCACCAGCAGGGCCAACGAGCATCACCGACGTGGTCGAGCTTTCGGACAAGGCGCAGCGTCTCGGTGCCAAATACGGGCACAAACTGAAGTATCTGCAGGGTAAAGAAGCCCCGCGCAACGATGTGTTCCACTTTGGTGACAAGCGCGTCGCATTTTCGACTCAGGCATCGCCTGTGATTGCTGCGAACGCAACGTTTTGGGCAGCGCCCATTGCTGGTGCGGGTGGGCCCGTGCTCGTGGAGAAGCTTGACGCGACAGGAAAGGCACAACACGGTGCCGCTCCCGTGATTAACGGGCAGAAGGCTGAGGTGTCGGCACTCGCGTTCGATCCGTTTAATGACCACGTGCTCGCAACGGGATCAGTTGACTCCACAATTCAGGTTTGGTCTCTCGACTCACACGCCACAACGGATGCTCCGGGTAAACGCACACAGACGTTGTCAGGGCACACGAAGGGCATTCGAGCTCTGCAATTTAACCCGACAGCGGCTGATGTGCTCTGCTCTTCAAGTCAGGACCTATCGCTGCGCTTCTGGGATGTCGAAGCAGGCCAAGAGAAGCTGTGTCTGGAGGGCAAGCTGGATGACATTACGTGGAACATGGCCTTCAGCAATGACGGTGCTCTGCTGGCCACTACGAGCCGCGCCAAGATCGTGCGTGTGTTTGATCCTCGCCAGTCTGAGCACGTGATGGTCTCCATGGGATGCGGGCACGAGAGCAGCAAGCCGCAGTTTGTCGCTTGGGCAGACGCCACACGTCTGTTGACAGTTGGCGTGAGCGCACGCAACGAGACGCAGGTCAGTTTCTGGGACTCGCGCAACTTGCTGGAGCCTCTGGGCGTGCCCGTGATGGTAGAACCGGCGGTTAGTGCGGCTAGCACCACGACACCGATCCCGCTGTACGATGCCAGCTCACGCCTGCTCTTCCTCGTTGGCTCGGGAAGTCGCCACATATGGAGCTACGAAGTTGATCCAGTAGCTGCTACGGTGCAAGCTAACCTGCCCTTCATGATGGCCGGTACCGACACCATCGGAGGTGTTGCCCTACTTCCGAAAACAATCTGTGATGTTCGCGATGTTGAGCTGGCGCGGTTACTTGTGGCAACGCCGAACGTCGTAGAGCGTGTTTCGTTCTCGCTTCCGCGAGCCCAGAAGCTGAAGGAGTTCTTCCAAGACGATGTCTTCGGCTTGGTTCCCAAGCAGGAGGCATCGGTGACTGCCGCACAGTGGTTCGCGGGCGTGTCTGGAGCTCCTGTCTACGAGTCCCTTCGACCGGATAGTACGTTGCACAGGGCTGGTTTCGTGCTAATGCCGAGATGGCTAAACGCTTGTCTTCCGTTTGATCTCCAGGTATGGTGCCGCTTTCCGAGAAGCCGAAGGACACTGCACCTGTGCGTCCCAAGACTTTGGATTTCCAGGCGCGCAAGAAGGAAGAGGACGAGAAAGAGCGTCAAAAGACTGCTCAATTTGCTCGGCTCAGCGTACGTCGCATGTGGATCTTCCTGAATTGTGACGAGGAACTAACTTGTGCGTGGTTGTTTCAAGACTCTTGCCGCACAGCCGTCATTGCATTCCACTAACCATACTGGTACCAACCCAACCGCGCCTCAAGCTGTGGAAGATGACAGCGACGGCGACTGGGATGACTGAACAAGTGGCAGGCATAGAGTGAGTCCAAGTAGTGTGAATACAGACAAGAGGACCCACATGACCACAGACCCGGCAATTTTGATTATACTTTACAACTTCAGCCGCACAAACTCGCACCCATTGTTCGTGTTGAATCGCATTCCCCATCGTTGCCTTCCTCTTCCACAATAGATAACTTAGCGTAACTGGAGGAGGTGCCGCCTTTTTCCTGCCGTCACTTTTCCAGCTAGAAGCAAGCTGCTCGCACCCATGCTCACCGATACTCATCCTAAGAGGCCGTCGCTGGCTGTGCCTGCTACCGCACGAAACTCTCATGAAGTCGCCGGCACACACGCGTGAAATATTTCGGTTCCTGTCTGGACACCAGCTCAATCTCCTTCGCTACTTCATCGGTCGAGACCTACATGAAAATAACATGAAATGACGGATTAGAACCACGAACACAAAGGTAGCAAGATCGCAGCATCGAACATACCTGTCCGCGTGGCGCCTGCAGAGCCGTTTGATAGTCGGTGTAGGGGAATACGGGAAGGAGAGAGAAACCCACGCTGAATTGGGCTCCCTCGACATCAATCCGCGAAGCCACGGATGGAAACTTTAGAAAGTCAACCCAGAGTGTGCTATCGCCTTCGTCGTACCGCATGGAAAAGTGAGTCGACAGCTCGCGCAGCTCCTTCAATAACTGGAAAGAGCGGCTGATGAATTGCTCCAGGAACTGCAGCTTTGAGCATACTCGTCCATCGTTTCCATCTCCTAATTCGGATTCATCCGCAATGCGAGAAATGTAGTGCGGATTCAGCAGAAGCCGCTGCAGCACGAGCACCACGTCAGCTTCATAGGGGAGGTACGTGTTGCCCTCCCTCCGCTTGAGTGATTCGTTCGTTTTGATCGATGTTGATGCCCCGCCCGTCGAAGGGAGCCCCAGATGGACATCCACGCAGATCTCTACATCGAACAACACGTCTTCGAAGCGCGCGCTTAACCGAATAATTGACGCTGTTGCTTCGCGAATCCTCCACACACTCATACTCTCCTGGATCGCGAGCATTTCCTCGGTCGCTAACACTTCTTGCTCAAATAGCGTTGTAGCTGCCGATGTCACAGGCTCCAGTTCCGCGGCCCGTCCCTGAAGAAGCTTTAAGCGACTCTGCAAAACTGATTCCTCCAACGAGAGCGACGAGCACTCCTTCTCCAGATCATTCACTGCTTTCACATACTCGTCATGAGCACCCTGTTGTTCCTCGATTGCATCCAGAAGAAGAGCCATTTGTTCTTCGCGATCAATCATCTCTTTGATAGCAGCGAGTTCATTTTGGCGCTTCAAAGCATCAGCAGCCACACTGTCCTTCAGAGATTTTACATCGCTTGCCAGCGCATCTGCACCCAGGGATAAACTGCTGGTTAGTTGCTTTTCCATCTGTGCCTGCAACTGACACCAACCGGTTCGAGCAACCAGTGCCTCAGTAGCATACAGTTCCTGAATAGCCTCCCGACCAGCATCATCAAGATTCTCCGGGCTGAATACTGCTGGAGCCTTGATGTGAAGCAAAGATGATAGCTCTTCAGCCACAGCTGAAGACCACGAGGATATGTCTTGGGCATGACGTTCGACCACCTCTGAACACGTATCATGTGCGCAAGCAAGCTTTACATCCTTCGAGACTTGATTACCAGATGACTCCGCTTCCTCTCCAAAAAAGGCCTCCACTGATGAGCTCTCCTCGTTCAAAGCCACGGACGACAGAAGCTCTTCCATAGTGATCAAATGGACAGAAAGCGACTCGGGCGTCGGTGGACGACGGGGGCTTTGGCTGGGCTCACTAACTCGGTCAAACTGTGATTTCAAATTCACCTGGAGAGATGAGCGGTTGGGAGCATACTCCTCGTCGCTTTCGTCAGATACAAGACTCATGGTGCTCTGGTTCCGCGAAGAGGTCATGGTTTCGTTCGCCTCTTGGATCGGGTCCAGTGTGGCGTCTTGATCGTTCAACCTGTTTGTGGCATTCGCAACTTGGCTACTCTGGCTGGAAGGCGCATCTGAAACTTCGTTGGCCAAGTCACCCAACGATCCAGGAAGATCATGAAGGTCAGGTTCAGGCGCCGATTTGGTAAGCTCGTATACCGATGATTCCGCGAGAAGATGCCCCAAACTAAACTCAGCAGTGTCTTCGTCGCGAGGGAGACCAGTAGATGGTGCTGACGGCTTTACCGCAGCCTCGCTGCCACGGCCTAGCACGATAGAATAATCACCCGTAATTTCCATGTCCTCCCCAGCGTCCGAAGATGCCGATGAATCAGCGTACGGCATACGACTTGTCTCCAGTATATCCGTCGCGCGCAAAAACGAATTGTTTCTTGTTGAGGACGGAGATTCAGAGCCGGCAACAGGCTTTTCGGTGGCAATAAACGACGGCGTTGTGACGGGCACCGACTTCGAGGCTTGGCGTGTAACGTTGATGGTCTGGCGCCTGCGTCGTCGAATTTCAGCCCGAGCATCTAGAGGGCTATAACCTCGCATACTGTGCCGACGTTGGCTTTTGTCAGTCGATTTCGGTGCCATAAGGCTACTTCTCCGTGACTCCAGCAGGTCGAAACCTGGCTTTTTGAGATGCGAAATCATGCGTTCATTGACCTTTTTCGGCTCGTCCTCGTCAAGTGAGTCAGCCTCATCAAGAATGGATGAGTTCAAAGATGTTTCAGCGTCATCGGGCTCTTCCTCCGATGAGACCCGCTCCAACGGAAAAAGCCGCGAAGCATCGTTGGCCGGCATGGGAGTCATCGACGTAGATGGCGAGCCATGGTTGAACTCGGCACCTTGCGACGGACCAAAATTGACGGTCTTGTTCGGTGTTGTCTGTACAACGGCTCCAGCATTACGCCGGCCCTTTCGCGCGCTCAAGATACCCTTCAGTGGAGTCCTGATCTGGGTTCCCCCAGGCGGAGGTGAAAACAGAGAAGGCTTCGGGATTTGGGAGGGCGGAAACTCATCGGGGGACCTCTGGTTACCGCTCTGCTGGTCCTTTGCCGAAGGGCTTGACTTGGCTTTTGCACGCACAGGCGAGTCCACATCCATGGACTCCATGGTTTCATCGCTGTTAGCACGGGCGCGCTTTTCGGGACTTCCGCCGCGTGTAGCTGAATTATTGGCACGCTTTCGTGACGCCTCTTCTCGACGCTTGCGCGCACCAGCTGAAGGGGTATTCATCCCGCCGGCCAACTCCAGCAATCCGCTCTCGTCAATGGTTTGACGACGGTCATCCTGCGGCTGAGAACTGTCCTCCAGCATAATCAATACGTCGCTCGGGTCGACGGTTGTCCGCCGCTTGGAGTTGCTTTTTGGCGGCGTCGGTGCCTTCTTGCCTGTGATCCCCTTTGCCGGAGACGGTGACTTTGTCTTGCTCTTCGCCTCCCTCACTGGAGACGGTGACTTCCTGCTCTTATCGGGCTCTTTCGCTGGCGATGGAGACTTCTTGCCCTCCTTTGATGGCGTGGGCGTCTTCCTACTTTTGGTCTGCTTCAACGGAGTCGGTGCCTTGGTCTTCGCCTGCGCTGAGAGCTGATTGTCGTCATCCGAGTCAACGTTCATCTCCAGCGCCGAGCTGCTCAGACTCCTCGCCTCCTTCTGCAACGCTGCAACCACCGACGCGGCCTCGGTCGGATCCAGCGTCGCCCTCCGCACCGCGTCCTGCTCCAGCAAATTGGGCGCGAACATTGAGTCCGTAAAGCTGTCACTCGTGTTGACCATGGACGAGCCCTTGCTGCGGCCCTCCACGGGCTTAACGGGCGACGTCGTTTTTGTAGCTGGCCTCGGGCGCTTACTCGCCGACGTGGTCCTGGACCTGGTGGACCTCGCGGGCGAGTCTCGCTGCTCCTCCTCGGCGCTCTTCCTCCTCCTGGCAGGAGAGCCGCCCTCCCGCAGCTGCTTCTTGGACTGCTGCACGAACTCCCTGCTCTGTGCCAGATGCTGCAGCTCTGACGCCTCCAGACTGTCCCTGGGCTTGGATGGGCTGCTCTTCTGCTGCGGTCCTGCTGCGCCTGCGGCCTCCTCCTCCTCCTCGGCGGCTCGCAGCACGGCCTTGAGCGCCTCCGGGCTCACCGTGTCTCGCCTGGAGATGGCGGCGTCCAGCGCCTCCACATCCTGCAGCAGCTGCGCCGCCTTGTCCGGCGACAGCGTGCGGCGCCTCAACGGCGGCTCGTCCTCCTCCGTCTTCTGCTCCTGCGGCTGCTTCGATCTCTGTCCTTTAGCGCTGGACGGCGCGGCGTCCTCGGGCGTCGTGTCGGCGCCCATCTCGCCCAGAATCTCGCGCTGCAGCTGGCGCGTGATGGTGTCGCGCCGGCGCACAGCGGGCGTGCTCAGCGCGTACTCGGTGGCGTCGCCGTCGACGTCCATGACCGGGGGCAGTGCGGCGGGCCTGGTTTCCCGCGCTTCGTTCGGCACGCAGGGTCTTGTCACGGTAAACCCTGGCAAACCCTAGGGCAAAGTTTGAATAAAAAACCTCGAAATTTGAGGCGGGAATAAAACCCAGATGGGTGCGCGCTATCTGACCTGTTTTGTTCGTCAAATTCCTCCACCACCATGCTGAACGCACGAAACTCCATCAAGACCGCCTTCTTCTCGTCGGACAGCTACGACATCGAATCGATGGGGTGTATCGCCACGGAGGGCGGACGGTGTCAGCACGAAATTCCATTTTGAAGTCGACATGGCTACATATGAATTGAGAGCATTCCTTAGGTCTGTTATACAACATTTTATATTGTCACATCTTATATCTTCGAAATAGGTACTCTTAGACATTATACACGAGTAGGGTAGATATTACCCGGTAGATAATATCCCGTGGATGTTATCCCAGATATTATTTGTCGCACTACGCCAGCCAGTGCTTTTGATGCTGGCCGAGCGTGACCTGCGTCAGACTCGAACGCTCATCGATCGAGACACTCCGCAGGCACCATGACGGACATCAACGACGCGAAGGCCCAGCGCAAGGCCGAGAAGAAGGCCAAGAAGGCCGCGCGCAAGGCCGCCGCGGAGAACCCCACGGCGGAGCAGGAGGAGCCGTCCCAGAAGAAGCACAAGAAGCACAAGCGCGCCCGCGAGGAGGCTGCGCCGGAGACGCACCACAAGAAGGACAAGAAGCACAAGACGAAGCACAAGGGCGACAATGACGAGGCGCCCACCACGGACTTCTCTAGCGGTCCGTACCAGCAGCCGGCGGCCAAGGACGGCAGCTTCACGAAGGCCTTCTACACGGACGGCAAGGACACGGCCAAGATGACCAACGAGGAGGTCTCGGCCTTCCACGAGACCAACCAGATGATCCTCAGCGGCAACAACTGCCTCTACCGCCCCGTGCTGAGCTTCGCCGACGTCACGTTCGAGTCCAAGTTCATGAAGACCACCAAGGGCTTCGACACGCCCACGCCCATCCAGAGCCAGTGTTGGCCCATCCTGGCCTCGGGACGCGACATCATCGGTATTGCCGAGACCGGATCCGGCAAGACGCTGGCATTCTCCATCCCCGGTCTGATCCACATTGCTGCGCAGCCCGAGGTGTCGCACAAGCACCCGGGGCCGCGTATGCTCGTGGTGGCGCCCACACGTGAGCTGGCGATGCAAAGCTCGGCCGTGATCTCGGAGGCTGGCAAGAAGTGCGGACTCAGGAGCGTCTGCATTTACGGTGGTGTGCCCAAGCACACCCAGAAGAAGGCGCTGCGTGACGGCGTGCACGTGGTGGTGGCCACGCCCGGCCGCCTGAAAGACCTTGTGGAGGAGCGCTCGTGCAACCTGTCCAAGGTTACGTTTGTGGTGCTCGACGAAGCCGACCGTATGCTTGACGAGGGTTTTGAGAAGGACATCCGCGCCATTATCGGCAGCACGCACCCCGAGCGTCAGATTGCCATGTTCAGCGCTACGTGGCCGCAGTCGATCCAGAAGCTCGCGCACGAGTTCCTGAACGACCCCGTGAAGGTGACCATCGGCTCAGACGAGCTCGCTGCCAGCCACAACGTCACGCAGATCGTCGAGGTCATTGAGGACCGTGCCCGTGACGCTCGGGCGCATGCACTGCTGCAGAAGTACCACTCGAGCCGCAAGAACCGTATCCTGCTGTTTGTGTTGTACAAGAAGGAGGCCGACCGCGTGGAGCGCATGTTGCACCAGCGTGGCTGGAACTGCATTGCCATTCACGGCGACCGTAGCCAGCAGCAGCGTTCGGAGGCTGTCGAGCAGTTCAAGTCGGGCGAGGTCCCGCTTCTGATCGCTACGGATGTTGCCGCCCGTGGTCTCGATATCCCCGGCGTCGAATACGTCATGAACTACTCGTTCCCGCTGACGATCGAGGACTACGTGCACCGAATCGGCCGTACAGGCCGTGGTGGTAATAAGGGTATTGCCCACACGTTCTTCACCGCCAACGACAAGCCTCGCGCTGGCGAGCTCGTGAACCTGCTGCGTGAGGGTGACCAGGAGGTACCAAAGGACCTGACCAAGTTCGGTACGCACGTCAAGAAGAAAGAGCACAAGCTGTACGGCGCTTTCGCCAAGAACATCGACGTCACCAAGAAGGCCACCAAGATTACCTTCGACAGTGACGGCGAGTAAGCTGCATGCACCGGCAGAACATTTGACACACTGTCGACGTTGATAGGATAGGTACCAGGTAGACAGAGGTGAGGGGGGAGAGACAGATCTATTTCGCTGTAGATTGCTTTGATTAGTTGCGCTGCCGTGCTGTTCGCGCGCATGTGCCCTTAAAAATACATGGTTTGCACAGTTCTCGTGGCGGACGCCATCCGTAGTCTCCGCTACTCATCCTCGCTACTGCTCGAATAGTCCTGGAGCAGCAGTGCCGTCGCAGGACATTTCGTCGGAGACTTCATTGTCGACGTGGCGTCGCTCTTCTTGCTGTTCACCAGCTTGTTGGCCTTGGTTGCCTTTGCAGATGTCCGAGCATCCTCGTCGCCGCTTCCTTCGGGCATGGTTTGACGTTTCTTGGTCTTCTTGGGTGTGGGTTCCTTCCCACGCGCCGTGGCCTGCCTCTTCCTGGCCTTGACCACCACCACCGGCTTCTTCTCAACCGACAGCAGCGACTTCTTCCTGCTGCCACGTGCAACCACTGGAGTCTCCGGCACCGAGGGCTTCGGCGCCTGCACCTTGAGGGCGTTCGAGCGGAAGGTCTGCAGCGCTGCGAGCACCGACGGTCAGTCCCCCGTCTCCTCTACATGTATCATAGCACCATTCAAACAACCGCTGCACTCACCGACCCGGCGCTCCCTCTGCTCCCTGCCCTGGGCCTGCTGCTCCAGCCGCGTCTGCTCCACCAGGTACAGGCGGTCCGACGAGTCCAGCAGCCCGCGGCCGCCGCCCAGCACGACGCTCTCCTCCTCCTTGGTCACCATCTGCCGCTCCGCCTCCGTGGATGTGTCCACCACCAACTCCGAGCGCTTGGGCGGCGAGGCCCCGCCGCTCATCGCCAGCCGCCGCACCGCATCCGAGTTCTGGTTGGCCGGGTGCCACGACGGCACGTCCATCGGTCACTTTCGAAATGGTACATATACCAGTGGATTTTGCAGTATTTCTGATATGGATGCGCAATTTGACCTGCCATCTCTTATCCTCAGGTAGGTCATGGATCACCTGATTCGACACGATTCTATAGTTAATGAGCTCTCTACAATGTATACCCTGCCGGAAATGCTCTATCGGGTAGGCTAGGTGATCTTTTGAAACCAACTCGCACAGCGTCTCACTTGCCATCTCACCAGCAGCTCATTAAGCCATGAAGCTGCTCCCGTCGCTGCTGTCTGCAGCGCTGTGCCTCGCCTCCGCGGCCGCCGAGCCGCCCGTGCAGCTCAACGGCTGGTACCCGTGCACGCAGAGCTCGCTGCAGGCCGACGACGCGGACAAGGGCCACCCGGACGAGTTCTACATGGCCACAGCCAGCGACAGCGACGCCAGCACCAGACGGAGAGCCACGGCCGAGGTGGAGCAGACGCAGGCGTCGTCACTGCCGTTCCTGCAGCAGTCGTTCGACCGGCTATTCGCCCAGCACGGCGACTGGAAGCAGCAGGAGATGCAGACCCAGCACAGACACCGTAGCCAGCATCAGCACGGCAAAGTTGCGGACGACGCGACGCTGGGCTCCCCCCCACAGTACGAGTGCGCCGCGTTCCGTGTACCCATGTGTTATGACGGGGTCTGCGCGAGCGACAACACCATCGACGTGTTCGTCAAGCGCGTCAAGGCCACGAGCGCGGCCGACGGACAGAAGGGGAAGGCGCTGTGGGTGCTGCAAGGAGGCCCCGGCGCCTCGTCGACCGGCGTGGAGGGACTCATGAACACCATGTTCTTGCAGCTGGAAAGGGGCGTCAGTGTGTACACTTTCGACCATAGAGGAACGGGACGCAGTGCGAGGTTGGAGTGCCAGGCGGCGGAAGCTGGAGCGTTGGGCAGTCCCGGAGGCTCGGCCATTCGACTGGATGAACTGCCAGCGTGTATGGACGATATTCGGTTCCAGATTGACAACCAGACAGCGGCGTTTTCGGTGACTAGTGCGGCGAAGGACCTGGCTGCGATCATTGACTATGAGCTGAGTGACCAGGATGTGTTCGTGTACGGACTCAGTTACGGCACGTATCTCGTTGAGAGACTGGTGCACTTTGCCCCGACGAGTGTCAAGGGATTCTCGGTCGATGGCATTGTCTCGGAGAGTGGGGGCACGGTCGAGAAAAGATCGACGTTTTCGAACTGGGACCACGACGTCGGCATTGTCGGCGACCGATTCCTCACCGCCTGCATGGCAGAAGATTTCTGTAAGAGCAAGTTCCCGGGCGTCACGGACCTTCCGGCGTTTGTTCATGAACTGTACGATAAGCTGGATGCCGCTGTGGCCGATGACAAGAAAGGAACCAACGCATGTGCTGATGCGCTGGCGAAGAACGGAAAGAGGCCTTCGTACTTGCTGCGCTCCACCTTTGGCGAGTACCTCATGTCCGACCGCGCGCGGATTGCCATCCCTGCTGTGATCTACCGTGCATCTCGCTGCACGGACAAAGATGCCGACGCGCTCGCTTACTTCGCTGAGGGACTCGAGTATTCCGAGGACGACGGCGGCTTCGGCGACTCCGAACCAGAGACTCTGCTTTATGACTCGGACGTGCTCTACTACCTGGTCGTGTTTTCCGAGATGTGGGAATCGCCCACTCCCGACAAGGCGACGCTGATTAAGTGGTATGAAAACTCCACCATGGCGTCGGACAACTACTTGTCACTCCCATACTACTGCCTGTTCTCCGGCAGCCGTGAGCATTCTTGCCAGGAGCTAGTTCACCTCCCAGTGGCCAGACCCTTGGTTTATGAGCGTGACCAGTACTGGAACAAGACAGGCGAGCTGCCTGACGGCGTCACGGCGCTGCTCATGACGGGCGGAATGGATCTGCAGACGCGCCGTATGTATGGTGAGCTGGAGTACGAAATGATGAGCGGCGAGCGCATGCTCGTGAACTTTGACGACGCAGGCCATTGCACGACGTTCACAACCCCAATGAACAGCGGTGGTGCGACCTGCGGCGTACGCATTTTGGTGTCCTACGTGAAGGAAAACGGGGTACTGAAGAACGTGGACACGAGCTGTATGGACGACCTGAAGCCGATGAAATTCTCGGATAAGTCTGTGGACGCGCAAGAGCTTTTCGGTACGAGTGACCTCTACGAGAACTCGGATTCCGATTGGTAAGGCTAGAGTAAAAAAGAAGTATATTCAATAGAATTGGTCCACAGGCGCTGTGGCACGTTCAAACTATCAGCGGGGTTCGTTCATTAGGAGGAGGTTGACGATGAGTGCCATGTATCATGGGGCCAGAGACCGCAATCGTTGCAATCACGCCAGCAGCAGCGACCCCAAGAATGACACCAAGCGACCAGGTAGTGTCCTTCACAACGCTATGCAGCATGATCAAATCACTAGCCTCAGCTTCAGCACCCACGCAACGAGTCTGAGTTACACGGTCAAGCCACACTCGAATTCGTGATGGCTGCTCAGTATTTGCGAGTGCATCGCTCGAGTTGTATGTGAACTCGGCGTTGTAGAGGAAACCAAGAATGGGGATCTTGTTCTCATTTACGATCTCGTGCACTTCGAGTAGTGACCGCTGAAGGACCTGTAAGCGGACAGGATCCTTCTCGCCGCTCTGCCTACTCTTGATCAACAAAAGCTCAGCGTTTTGGTCTCGATCGTGAATCCAGTCAACAGCACCGCGGTATTCGGAGAGAGCTTCCTTGTGTATGAACACCAACATGTCGTACGAGTTTTTCACAAGCCCGGCTTCTTCTGGGGTAAACGGGTGAAGGCGACTTCCTTCCTGGCCTAGCAAATTGCCTGTGAGAAGCCCCACGAGAAACCAATCCGGTCGAAGCCCCTCGGCTATTCCTCTGACAGCGTCCAGCCTCAATTTGGCTCCAATTCGCGCGCCAACAAACACTTTACTTGAACTCCTCAACTTGCGAAAGAGCGCGGTACTATGAGCATGTCCAAGCAGCAAATGACGTGCAGCTTCGTGCATCTTTGACGCAGGGTAGCGTTCGATTGCCGATTGTGGTTCATCGATCGTGATCCAGTACTTCACCTTCGCACCGAATTCTCGGAAGGCGAACTCGGCAAAATCTTGAAAATACGGCACAATATCTGGGTTTAGCCATCCTGGGGAATCGAGCTGGGTAGATAACTCACGTGGTAAGTCTCCGTTGAAGAGCGTCACGACAGGTGTGATTCCGTGTGCGAGCAGACCGTCAAACAGTGCGTGGTAGCTTGCGACTTCGCCAGCCTTAGGACGCATCCGAAGAACGTCAGGGTCCCATTGCATAACTCGTGACCAAGGCAAGTCCAGCAGGAAACTGGTTACTCCCATGGCCACCGCAGCTTCGACTTGACCGCGGACGAAGCCATCCCAGTCACTCGATTTCAACTCCAATCCTCTCTGATCAGATTCCAAGTTGTACGTCGAACCGAAGAGGAAATTGTCGGGCAAGCATGTCGACTCGACTCCGACAGCCTGCAAGCACACAGCAACACAAGAGGCAGCAAGAGTCTGGAGAAGACGCATATCCGCTGAGCCCGACCAAGGAACAAGAAATTATGCGAGTGTCAGTGGTCGCGCCCCGCCGCGTCGCAGGCAACGGCCATGATGAAACCCAAGCCCAAACGTGACAAGTTAGGAAGGAGGAAGCGCATTGCAAGCTCGGCTTACCGTACATCTCTACTTTCATTGTAAGCCTTTCACCCCTCGATCGTAATGAGTACCTGCAGCTCGTCCGGGGAACCTTGGTTGGTAAGGTGCAGCTCACGCATCGCCTCGCACGTGATGGCACCGAGGATAGCCAGACCCACAACCACTAGCAGGATCACTTCACTTAGAGACCATGGCACACCTTCACCGTTCCCACCCGCTTCTGGGTTGTGCAGTTCCTCGCGGGTTGCCGTTGCCTCTTGCTTCTCTTCCGTGTCCATTTCGACAGTCTCGAGATCCCACCCGTCCAAGCACTTGGTGGTCGAAAGGTGAGCGAACCATTTTGCTGCTGGATGGGGCGAGGCGTTTTTCGTATCATTTAGCCCGAAGCGAGGGTTGTACGACCAGCCCATGATCGGGATCTTCTGCTCCACGACAGCCTTGTACACCTGCTCGACGACCTCCTCAAAGAAGTTCACTTGATCCCGGTTCTCAAGTTCATCGTTGCCGCCCCACCCGTTCTCCGTCAACAAGATGTCCACCGTCGGGTCCTTGGCATGCAGCCACTTGATGGTGGCCAAGTAGTCACCGGGGGACCCTGCTAGCCACGAGTGCTCCCGGCTACTCGCAAGTGGCACACGCACCTGCGTATCGTCAATTCCTCTGTCGCGAGCGTGGCCCAGCGGGAGCTCGTCGCAGGAGATTCGGGAGCGCTCTGAGTCGCAGTCCGTCACCACTCGGGAGTAGAAGTAGTGGTTAAGCATCAGCACATCGTACGAACCCTTGACAAGTGCCGCCTCCTCAGGACTGAACCGCGGCAGCCGCTCTCCAACTCGCTCACGCATGATCGCCGGGTAATCTCCCGTCACGAGGGGCATCAGAAACCAGCCGAGGTTGAACTGCATTTTACGCTCCGCCGCTGCCACGTCCAGAGCGTTGGATTCGTCCAGCGGGTGGCCGTACGCGGCATTCAGCGCGATGCCAATGCGAGCACCAGCATCTACCGCACTCCCCTCTCTCTGCTTCAATTCGCGGAACAACGCCACTGCTCGTGCGTGCGCGCGCAGCACGTTGTGCGCCACTGTGTACGCGTTGGTATCCAACGGCTTCATCCCGCCCGGAGCGGCGTCCCACGAGCCGTAGCCGCCGCTGATGAGCGTCAACGGCTCGCTGAACGTCGCCCAGAACTTGACCTTGCTGCCGTACTCCCGAAACGCCAGCGCCGCAAAGTCCGCGAAGTGCGTCACAATGTCCGGATGGAGCCATCCGTTGGGCCCATGCTGCGTCTGCAGCGTCGACGGTAGGTCGAAATGGTAGAGCGTGGCAACGGCCTGCAGCCCGTTGGCCTGCAGGTCGTCGAGTAGGGCATGGTAGAACGCGACCCCGTGCGGGTTGGGCGCCATCCTCTGGGTCTCCGCGTCCCAGCGCATGACTCGCGACCAGGAGATGGAGAACCGGAACGACGACAGCCCCAAGTCGCTCACCCGCTGCACGTCCTCGGCGCATTGCAGACCCGGTCGGGAGCGGCAGTAGTCGTCCCAGACGATCGGTTCGCGGCCCGAGACGTTCCAGGCGCCCTCCGCTTGGAACGCGGCGGTGGTCGTGCCGAACAGGAAGTCGGACGGGAAGCAGCGCGCGTCCGCGGCGGCAACTGGCACGGCGATGCAGCTCAAGAGCCCCAGACATAGCGAGATGACAGAGGAGACGCGCGGCTGCGGCATGGGAGCGTAGTGACCACCGAGGCGGGTTCGAGAATGACCAGCCACCTGTTCCGGCAGTTACCCCCACGGCTACCTAGGTAATTGCTAATCAGAGGAGTACATTTACGTGGCCCACAAAAGGTATCAGACTGAAGTTGAAGTTGACTCTCTTTAACGTCTTGCAGTGTTCTTGCTGCTGCGCTGCGTGGCTGGATCAGATCATGGTGTTGGCCTGCAGCAGCGGGTCGGTCTCGCGAGGGAGGCGGCGCGCGTTGGGCGACGAGAGCTGCGCCACGACGTTGCGGCGGACGGCGGCCATGGCCGTGAGCCCCACGACGCCGAGCACGCCGATGACCGCCAGCATCCAGCGCGAGAAGCTCTGCTCGTTGCCGCTCTGCAGGCCGGCGAGCTCCTCCTGCTTGGCCGGGCCGCCGTACGTCCATCCGTCGAGGCACTTGGTCTTGGCGAGGTGGCCAAACCACTTGGCAGCCGGGCGTGGGATTCGCTCGAGCCCCGTCGGCTGCGGCTCGTACGCTTCGTCCTTGGCGCCCGTGCTGGACGAGAAGTTCACGTAGTAGAGCCCGAAGCGCGGCGAGTACGAGCCCCACTCGAAATTATCTAACATGCTCCAGGCGGTGTAGCCGATGATGGGGATCTGCTCCTCGACGACGGCCTTGTAGACCTGAGCGACGTACTCCTGGTAGTACCAGAGCTGGTCGAGGTTCTCTACCTCTTCGTTGCCGCACCAGCCGTTCTCCGTGAGCAGGATGTCGGCGGACGTGTCGTGCTTATGCAGCCACTTGATCGTCTCCAGGTACCCGGGCGGGTAGGCCGTGAACCAGCCGCAGTTGAGCTTGCCGTGGCGGTCCTTGCTGGAGCGGCGCGAGCCCGGCAGCTCGTTCGAGTGCGAGATGTCGACGCCCAGGTCGCGCTCCCAGCCCTTGCTCAGCTTCTTGCACGGCGACTTGGCCTTGGGCGACACCGCGCAGTCCGTCACAAGCTTCGACGAGTAGTGGTTGAGCATGTGCAGGTCGTAGGACCCCTTGAGCATCGCCGTCTCCTCGGGCGTGAACCTCGGCAGGCGGTCCCCCACACGCTCCCGCATGATGGCGGGGTAGTCTCCAGTAACCAAAGGCGAGAGGAACCAGCCGAGCTCAAACTGCATCTTCCTCTCGGCTGCAGCGACGTCGAGAGGGTTCTTCGGGTCCAACGGATATGCCGCGTCCGAGTTCAGCGTGATGCCAATGCGGGCCTTCGCATGAAGCATGGCCGGAGAGCTCGCCTTCAGGCCCCGGAAGGCTTTCACGGCGGCTGCGTGGGAACGAAGCACGTTGTGCGCCACGATGTACGCATAGGTCTCGGACTTTTTGAGTCCCGGAGCGCCTGCACCACTAGCGTAGCCGGCGGTCGTGAACGTGAGCGGCTCGTTGAATGTCGTCCACATGTCCACCTTGTCTCCCAGCTCGTGGAACAAGAGCGTCGCGTACTCCACGTAGTGGTCCACGATGTCGGCGTTCAGCCAGCCTTGGGGGGAGAGTTCCGTGTGCAGCTCGAGCGGCAGGTCCCAATGGTACAGCGTCAGGATAGGAACGATGTTGTTCGCGTTGAGCTCGTCCACCAAAGCGTGGTAGAACGCGAGACCCTGCGGGTTCGGCTGCATCCGCTTGGTCTCCGGATTCCAATTCATGGCTCTTGACCACGAGACCGAGAAGCGCGAGGACTGCAGACCGGCCTCGACCATGAGCTTGACGTCGTCTCGGTAGCGATGGTAGAAGTCGTCGGCCACGTTGGCGCACGCCACCTTCTTGTAGTGCGTGCGGCAGTAGTCGTCCCAGATGCTCGGCGTGCGTCCGCCTTCATTCCACGCACCTTCGACCTGGTACGAGGCGGTGGCGGACCCGAACATGAAGTCAGCCGGGAAGCAGCGAGGGGCGTCATCCGCGTAGACCGTTAGGGCGGACACTCCTTCCATCGCGGCACCCAGAAGACGAAGTAGTCGCATCCTGTCAGCCCGTTGCTTGGTCTCGAGAAGATTGCGGACTGAGTCTGCCTTGGGAAGGACGCGGCCGTTCGTGTGCAGCGATCTTTTGCGTCTAAAAACACGACGCGTCCCAGTCCTCGCAGTCGAGCGAGTAAATAGTCATTTACTGTGTGTCAAAATGAAAACCTCATTAGATAATACAAAGTCACTTCCATGAAGCTTTTACCTTGTCGCCAATGCGTTGCGCTATGGTTCGGCCACCTCGCCAAGACCAAGTGCCTCGACGGATGGACGTACGGCGGCCCAGCCAAGCAGGAGGAGCTCGCCGGCCTGCAGAGAGGCAACGAGCAGAGCTTCTCACGCTGGATGCTGGCGGTCATCGGCGTGCTCGGCGTCGTGGGGCTCACGGCCATGGCCGCCGTCCGCCGCAACGTCGTGGCGCAGCTCTCGTCGCCCAACGCGCGCCGCCTCCCTCGCGAGACTGACCCGCTGCTGCAGGCCAACACCATGATCGGAGCCAGCAGAAACAAGAAAGCCGTGCAAGACGTTAAAGAGAGTCAACTTCAACTTCAGTCTGATACCTTTTGTGGGCCACATAAATGTACTTATCTGATGAACCTGGACCGCCCTCTTGGAATGATACGCAGGCCGAGTTTGCTGACGGTGTGTGTGGGTTTCGTTGTTGGTGCATGACACCGTTAGATGCTGGCGCTTGTGGCAGTTGCTGTTGGCCATGCCGAGCTCGCGCAAGTGTCGTCGGGTCTCGGTGCTGCTGTTTCTATCGGTGAATCCAGGACAATCCAACAGGGATAGTGCTCAGTGGCAGTCAAAACCTCTGCCGGCGCGTCCCTGATGAAATGAATTCCAACTGTGGGGCTTCAACGAGCTCAGCCCCCCCCCCCAAGCGCTCGGACTTGTGCATGCTTTTCCTCATTTCGCAACAGTCCAAGCCAGAAGCAATGGGATACGGCTACGAGTCCCGCGGCGGTGGAGGCTCCAGAGGCTACGACGACTATAGCTGGGGAGGTTACGGCGGCTCGAGCTCCGGTTCGCAGGATGGTTACGGTGACTCAGGACGCGGAGACTACGGGGGGTACGAAGGTGGCGGCTACGACGACCGCAGTCGGTCGGGGGCCTCCGGCTACGGAGATCGAGGGGGCTACGGAGGTTCCTCGCACTCTTCGACCGGCTATGGAGGAGGATCCTCGGGTTACGACAGCCGAGGGGGCTACGGAGGAGGCTCCTCGGGTGGGTACGACCAAGGTCGAAGCGGCTACGACGACCGAGGGGGGTACGGAGGAAGCACTGGCAGCTACGGCAGCGGAGCAGCTCACGACGACCGCCCGCGTGGACATGGCGGCGGCTATGACGACCGCTCGCACGGAGGATACGGCGGGCGGGACGACCGAGGCGGCTATGGCGGGGCTGCGGGTGGCCAGCGCGACGATCGCGGCTACGGAGGTGGCGGTCGAGATGACCGTCGAGACGATCGCGGCTATGGTGGAGCAGGCCGAGAGGATCGCGGCTATGGTGGCGGGGGAGGCCATGGACGAGATGATCGCGGATACGGCGGGGGTGGCGGACGCGACAGACACGCGGACCAAGGCGGCGATGATCGTCGCGGTGGAGGAGACCGAGGAGGTGATGATCGTCGCGGTGGAGGAGACCGCGGTTATGGCAGCGGTGATCGCGACCGAGGCGGATTCGGTGGAAGAGGCCGCGGCGGAGGTGGCGGTCGCGGAGGACAAGAAGGACCTGGTGCAGGGGCCATCTCCGGATCTGGCTACGAGCAGATCGGAACCCCGATCGCCGACCCGCGCATCCAAGAAGAGTGGAGCGGCCGTGCTGGTGCTCGTGAGGTCCGCGCGGACGACGCCGATCTGCAGCAGGAGTTCCTCATTTGCCGCCGTCCAGGTCCCGGTCGAGGTGGAAAGCCGATTCAGTTGCAGGTGAACTACTTTGGCATTTCACTCGACTCGGCGCCGCCCGAGATTTTCAAGAACCACGTACATGTCGAGCGCTCTTCGGCGGATGCGCCGCCTGAGCGCGAGCAGCGTCCAGAACGCCCGCTTCCGCGCTCTTTGGTTCGGAACGTGATCAACGCTGCCGTCCGTCAGTACGAATTCGAGTTTGGAGGAATCCGCGTTGTGCATGACGGTATGATTGCGATGTACGCGCCTGCCATGTTGCCGTGGAAAGCACAGTCCAAGACCTTGGTCTACGTTAACCCGGATGGTCCCAGTCCGCCGCCGCCGCCACCAGCTGCCGGTGACGCTCCCCACCGTCCATTCCGACGATCTCACACGTTTGTTGTGAGGCTGAAGCTCGCTGAGACGATCTCCACCAGCTCGTTGACGGATTACTATTCGAATCCGGATGTGAGCGTCATGCCAGTCCTGCAAGCCCTGGATGTGGTTGTGCGCCGCCTAGCTGCTCAGCGCTTGATCACTGTGGATCGCAACTTGTTCTCGCTGAAGAAATCGATCCCGCTCAAGGGCGGCAAAGATTTATGCTGGGGCTACCACCAAGCCATCCGAATTGCCGACCGCAAGGTGTTCCTGAATGTCGATCAGGTAGCCACCGTGTTCTACGCCCCGAAAGAGCTGATGGAACTCGTTTTGTCTGTCTTGAACGCACGTTCGGCCGACGACATCCGAAGCCTTTCAGAGCGCGATGGGAAGAATTTGGCGCGTGCGTTGCGCAAAATCGAGGTCGTGCCTACCCACCGCGAGGATCGCAAGCGCGCCATTTTCGGCATTAGTGCGCACCCGGCCAACGAAACAATGGTGAACATCAAGGGGGAGAGCATGTCTGTCGCTGACTATTTCAGCAAGCGATACAACGTCAAGTTGAGGTATCCGCAGCTGCCGGTAGTGAATGTGGGCAGCAAGACGGCTGGCAGGGAGACCTGGTTGCCGATCGAGTTGTGCGAGGTGGCACCAGGACAGCGCTGCGCGGATATCAATGACATGGATACTGCAGAAATCATTCGACAGACCAGTCAGCCTCCGCGCGCTTGTCGAGAAAGGATCCTTGGCCTGGTTCGTCAGGCCGGATTTGAGTACGACCCGTTCGTCGCTGCGTTCGGCATCAAGGTAGACCCGCGCCTCGAGACGACGGGTGCTCGTGTGATGGATCCGCCTGATGTCCAGTACGCAAATGTGTCGGAGCGGCCATCACGTGGCCAATGGAACTTGTGAGACAAGCGCTTTGTGGAGGGCGCAGTGCTCCGGAACTGGGGAGTCGTCGTGGATGCCAACGTCAGCGAGCGTGACGTTCAGGCTTTCGTCCGCAAGTTGGCGGACATGGCTGGCAAGAATGGGCTGACGATCGAGGACAGTAACCCGCGCATGGTCCACATGGATCGGCACCGTGGTGCGCAGGTCGAAGAACTCATGAAAATGTGTCACAAGGAACTGCAAGTGCGCAACAGAGGCCCTCCGCAGCTCCTTATGGTGGTTAAGCAGGACAAGAGCGTCGGATCCTACAGCGATATCAATCGGATGTCCGACACGGTGCTGGGGATCCCAAGCCAGTGCATCGTCGCGTCAACCCTGCGCACCGCCAACCTCCAGGTGTGCGCCAATGTGTGCCTGAAGATGAACATGAAGTTGAGCGGCAAGAACTCGGTCCTGCGTGAGCCGCTTCCGTTGGTCAGCAGCGAGCCTACGATTATCATCGGCGCGGACGTGGAGTACCCTCGCTCTGGCATGGGCTCTCGACCGTCAATTGCATCGGTTGTGGCCTCGATGGACGCGTACTCGGCGAAGTACATTGGGCGGGTGGCGGCGCAAAAGGCAGCAAACGACATTCAGCAACTGCCGCACATGCTGCGCGATCTGTTCATGGCGTTCTACGAGAGAACGCGCCGGCGGCCCGAGCGCGTCATCTACTGCCGTGACGGGGTGAGCGAGGGTCAGTACTATAACATCTTGCAGGCGGAGATGCGTGCGCTTCGCAAGGCGTTCAAGATGATCTCCGACGGCTACAACCCACCGGTGACGTTCATCATTGTGAACCGGCACCTCCATATGCGCGCGTTCCCGGTGAGTTCACGCGATGGTGATCGCAAGGGCAATGTGCTTCCAGGAACGGTGATCGACACTGGAATTGTGGACTCGCACCGCTTGGACTTCTTCTTGTACGGCCACAGCGGCATCCAGGGCACGAGCGTTCCGTGCCACTACACGGTGTTGCACGACGAGAACAAGATGTCAGCTGAAGACGTGCAGCGCCTTACGTACCACTTGGGGCACACGTTCGCGCGTTGCACTCGCTCAGTGTCTTTCGCCACTCCCGCGTACTACGCGCACTTGGCTGCTGGGCGCGCGTGCTTCTTCCTGAACGAAAGCTCCGACGACGCGTCCGCCGTGGGTTCGTTCGACTCGAGCTCGCTCCACTTTGACTTCACGGAGCCGCACAACGACCTGAAGAACTGCATGTTTTTCATCTAGTTGCAGCTCAAGGTGAGTGAGTGGATGGAGGTCTTGAGTTGACGGAGTGGCGTTGAACTGGACGAGCACCGAGCGACTTACTAGGGTCCGACATCCACACAGGTTGGCGTTGATTCGAGGCGATAAAAGGGTTGGCGATAGAAAGACAAGACTCGCGCCACTTAGCACGAGGGGATAATGATTGAATACGTTGCGTACGAGTCCCATGACTTGCCGTGTCCTCTAGTGCCAACACTTTTCTCATAACTGGCAATCCCCGTGGCATCGGTCTAGTCTCGGGGACGGCAGGCGCGAAAACAAGTTGATGAACTCCGCACACATTCTGGCAACCACCGTTCGTTTGAACTGGGAGAAGACGAATCCGAACGTGAGGCGACATGCCGCCGAGAAATGAATCACCAGGAGCTGCTACAACTTCAAGGCGGCGACCGGTTTTGGGGGCTAGATAGTTATGAGCGCGAGATATTGCAAAGGCAAATCGAGAACGAGCTGATGGCGAGAACGCAGACATTGAACGTTCCAAGCTCCTCGACGTCTCCTCAACAACCGAATGAGGTAAATATCACGGTCGATTTTCCAGACTTCGAAGAAGAGGAAGTGGATCCAGAGCGCTTGCAACAAGAGCAGCAGGAAGAAGAGAACGCTCGCTTTGCCATGCACCACGAAGAGACCCAACAGTGTCGGAATGGAGACAGCTTCTGGGGTATCGAGGCGGAGAATGTGCATTGTTGTTTAAGCATCCGCTACTTGCTGACGTACGCCAGGCTTTCGCTGGTTAGTCCAGGCTTGAGAGCGTCAAGAGGGATCGATATCTCGTCCGAGTCTGCTGATCCGAGTGTGGCGTGAAGATGGCCACCGTAGACTACGAAACGGGGTGGGCGTCTGCTGTTGGTGCGCAGTCCGTAGTTGTTGCGGCGCCTGCGAAGCACTTGCAGTGCGTGGAAGACGAACTCTTTCTCGCTCACGCCACCAAGCGATAATGCAGGCCCCGTCGACTCGGAAACCTCGTTACCCGGCTTCCGAACGCACTGGCGGCGGCGGTGCTTGGCGTCCACCTGCTTGGCGTCCAGCAATGCTCGGAACGTGTTCTCCAGCTCTTCCACGTCGAGGGACGACAACGTCTCATTTTCCAGCGTCGACCAAGCCTGAGCGAGTAACTCGAGGGGCGACAAGTGCATCGCGATGGCTGCTGCTCCTACGGCCACCGCCGGCAGCATCGTGGAGCGTTTGGTGCCCATCCGACTCATCGGTCTCCCACCCATGCCCATGCCCTCGCTATCGCGCTGCAAAGCTCCTCCATTATCGGTTGCGTCTGCCAACTGCTTCCTCGCAAACGGTGATGACAGTAGCAACTGGTGACGGAAGCTCTCGCGCAGTTTGCTCTCAAGTCGCTGGTCGTAGTGGATCCACGTGCTGGCAAACAGTGCGAGGAAGACATCCACGGCGATGCAATCGGCGTCTTCAACCGAGGCTGGACGCGACACAGGGGCAAGTCGTGCAAGCCCAGCTGTGGTGTCGTCAATAATTTCCTGATCGACAAACGGGAAGTGCTGTGTCAACAGCTCGACGGCTAACCCACGTGGGAACCCCCAGCTTGCTTCGCCCAGGACTTCTTCCACCGCGGCGAGAGATGGCACGGAAGGGTCCAGCTCTAAGACGTCGCCCAGCACATCCACGACCGCATTCATCAGGCAAGCCGACACGTTTCCGCCCACTGCTGCCGAGTCGACTGCAGGTCCGCGCGTGTCGAAAGGAACGAGCTCGCAAAGTCGGCTGAAAAGTGCCACGCGAACATCAGCGGCAACAAACTGCTGCTGCTGTTCTTGCTGGGAAAGTTCCTGGGACTGATGTTCGGCCTGGTTGTGGTGTTGGTGCTGATGCTGATGGTGCTGAACGAGATTTTCAGGGAGACAGCCAACTAAAGCAGCGGAAGCGAAGACGGCACTTCGGCGGAGAGCGACCTTGAGCTGTTCGTGGTAGTAGATGCAGCTCTTGACGACCTCCATCATGTGGAAGTCGGCCAGCGCTGGCACTTCGTAGCGTGCGAGGAAGAATTCTTTCATGAAGCGGTGCAGTGGTGTCCGGACTAGTGCGGCAGGCACTGCACCTTGATCCGGAGCATTCGTATCACGAGAGATAGGAGCGCTCAATACCCGTCGCCGCCGCAGAGTCCGTGCGTCACACTCGAGTTTCTCGAGATACAGTCGCAGCAATATGCGGTTGAGCTGGGCTTTATCCAGGACGCGGTGGACTCGAGGCCGCGAGTCTAACTGCGAACGCAGTGTCGCTGGGATCACCTGGTGTTTGGTGACTGCCACGACGTCGTGCTGCGCCGAATTCTGTCGCGGTTCATTATCTCCGTCGTCGTGTTCTTCCTGGCTTGACGCATGGCTTTGAATGGGTAAATGTTGGGAGCGTTTACCATCGTCCTCGGTCTCGTCGTCATCGCTCTCCGATTCCCACTGGTCCCCACTTCGAGAGCTGAGGTGCGAAGGCTTCTCCAGCAACGCCCCGTCTGTCTGTGTGCCCACGGTGCTTGCGCTCAGCATTCGGTGCATCATCTGGTGCTCTTCCTCCGTGGAGCCATAGCGCCAAAGCAAGGCCACGGCAGTCGAGTTGATGAAGCGATCCATCTCGTTGAGCATGCGGACATTGCGCTCCTCGCCTTCAAAGAGCGCTCGGAAGAGCTGCTCGAAGTCGGTCGCGTAGCTCTCGATGAGATGAACCGTTTCGATGCGTGCGAGGGCGTCTTCGTCGCCGTCTCCAACCCCATAGAGCTCGCGCTCCTCGACGTCTCCGACCGCAGCGATGTCTTCGCAGAAGCGGGACCCGTCCGACTCGTGCATGGCCATTTGTTCAGCGGGAGTTGAGCTATCGTAGCGAGTCGCGTCCATGGTGGCTTGCTCGTCCAGTACGCGACTCACTACAAGATGCAGCTTGCCATTCTCCACGGCAAGGCAGTTGGCACGTTGGCGAACCTTCTGCAGCTCAGCTCTCAGTCCCTGTTCGTTCACCCGCTGGCGAGCAAGCTCGTCCTCGTATCGTTGGACAAGGGCCGTCTGTCGCTGCAGACTTTCCGCGTGGAAACGCTCCATGAACGTGAGCTGATCTCGGAGTTGCTGTGCCTTCTGCAGCGCTGTGTTCGCCACTTGCAGCAGGACAAACACGTTGAGCGAGGCGAGATCCCAGACCTGGCCGATCAGTCGGCACAGTCTCGGAGAGAAGAGCGACAACAGCGACACGACCTCCTTGAGCATATTGGTGCACACTGTATGGTACGCAGAGCAGCGTGTGGGTATCTGAGTGCTGGCATCCGTCCCAGCGGCATCCGCAGCGGCTGGAAGCTTGGGTAACTGCTGGATGCAGTCGTGAACGTACGACTCGAGCAGCTGACACGGACACGGACAGGAGAAAAGGTGAGCTCGGTGTGTACTCGGGCGTCAAGAATGGTGAGAAGAGATGCATGTTGCAGCGTACATCCAAGTCGTGGCTCGTGAAGTGGTTCGACTGCATGGCGCCTAGTAGTGCGAGAGAACGCGGGTTGGCACGTTTCGATCACCAAAATGGCTACAGGTTCTATTTTTTGCGTTCTATTTTAATGTACCGTAGCCATCTTAGCGTATTCCTGGTGAAGTGATCTCTCGGCCTGCTGCTCTTTGTCCTTCACTTCAACCGCGACTAAGCGAGCCGCAACGCTCGAAAGCAACAGGATGGACCCCACTTCACCAGCACAAGCCTGGGGTCAGCACCGCCAAGTCACCCTGTCTTCCTCGAACCAGCAGAATGGACACTCCAACGACCTCGACACGCGGTTTGCAGCGAAGGAACAAGTCGTCGACCTCCATGGGGCTGCAACAAGCTCTGCGTCGCCTGAAATTGAGAGCTCCGCTGAAAATCCGGACGATAGCGACCACGAACGTGGGGAAAGCGAGCATGAAACACAAGGCGACAACGAAGATGAGACCCACGAGGCTCTCGCACAGCGCTGCCGTCAACTGCAAGAAGACGTCGAAGTGCTGGCATCTCACATGGAGACCCAGGAGAAAGCTCACGAGCGAGAGCGCAAGGACGCGGAAGAGCAGCGACTTGCTCTTCTGCTGAGAAATGCTGCGCTTGAACACGAGCTAAGCGGACTGCGCGTCGAGAGAGATGCCCTGCTCAAGCAAAACGCTCGGATGGTAGCGCAGCACGCGGAGGATGAACGACTGGCCAACAATGCGCGTGAAACACAGGATGAACTTCTTCGTGCTCTCGCACAGCAGCAACAGCAGACAGAGTTGATCCAGAGTGCTGTTGCACGCGCTAGCCAAGACCGGGTGGAGGCACGCAAGGCTCTTGACAAGGCTCAAATGCACTGTCGACGACTGGAAGAGGAACTCTCGTCGGCTCATGCGCAGGTCTTACATCTCCAGAACGAGCGAGACACTTTGAAGGCTGCGCTGGATGCCACTGTCACTGGTGCTGCCGGGTTCGAGGCACGACAGCTGCAGGCTCAAGACGAGGTGATTGCGAGTCTGCGCGCCGATCTGGTGCAGATGGACTTCGAGCTGAAGACACTTTCAGTTGATAAAGCGTCACTGGAAGAGCAAACCGAGAAGCTCCAGCTGCGATTGGCAACCTCCGAGCGCAGTGCCGACTACGAGGTCGTCCCCCTAGGCAACAGCAGCACAAGCGACGCGATGGCGAAGCGAAAAGGCCAGAAGAAGCGCACGACTATCCGTCCCGTCAGATCGACAAGGGAGGACACAAGCAGACGCGGGTCAGACCTGTTCAACAACTTGATGGAGCTACCAAACGCAGTCAGTGAGCAGCAAGAGTGCACGAACGCAACCATTTGGTTGTCACCCTCGACCTCATACTTTTCGCCATCGTGCAGGGCCAGCCAGAGTGAACAAGATCGCGGACGGCGCGGCAGCTTTCGTGGTCGAATCGCGCCGCCAACCGGCTTAGCGTCGTTCGTGGCCAAGACTGTCCAGTCAGCGCGCAAGCACCTGACAACACCATTGCAACACACATTCGGAAGTCCGCAATATAAGTAGCTTAACATCCACAGATCAACCATAGAGCCCAGTACAGACCAGCAGCAGGAGGAGGAGGTTAGACCATCGGAAGTCTAATTGATACTCCTCTTTCCAACTCGAACAGCTGAAAGGGCTTTCAAATCAAAACCACGGAGTGCAGTCCCCTCACCGCACTTGCTCCTAGTGCTCGGCCTTCTCCTTCACCTTCTCTTCAAGAACGGCCTTAGGCACCACCGAGTGGCTGACGTAGGACAGATACGCGTTCCAGAGCAGCCCCACCACGTTGGAAAACAGCACCTGCATCGACCCCGGCACGAAGCGGAAATTGAGGATCTGCGCCGGCACCCAGACGGCCCAATTGGCTTTCGTGACGGGCCACCAGTCGGCGCGCAGCTTGTCCGGGATGTCCTCGGCGTGTCCCTCGAGCGTCAGCACCGACGACAAGAATATGGGCAGAAACGTGGGCGCGAAGCCCAATTGGTCCAGCGCCAGTCGCTTGGTGACGGCACCCGCGGAGACCCCAGGAAGCCTCGAGCCCAGGAATCCGTACCACACGTGGAGCACGGGGGAGATCAAGAGCCCGCCCAAGAGCATGAAGATGGCGGTGCGCTTGCCGTCCAGCTTGAGCTTCCCGTCCTCGCCCTCCAGCACCAGCTGACACCCCACGTCGCCCAGCCCGGCAATGGCGCCACCCGTCACGATCTTGGTTCGCAGCGGGTGCGTCTCCAGCAGCGAGGCGTACGAGTCCCAAACGCGACGAAAGCCCGACGACTTCGGCGTCGTCGACGACGAGAATGCAGCGCGCCGCGGCAGCTGGAACGCCGAGCGAGCGGCCGCCATTGACCGCGGCTGGGAACGGAACACCGACAGCATCGACACACCGAAGAATGCGCACTGGCCGATATCCAATGGATACACTCATTCGCCCGAGATGGATACAGTCTCCGGTAAATGGATTAACGTAATGTAGTATACACGGGGGGAAACTTTGACGCTGCTATCATTATCGGCCAGTACATTATTTGCTAAACGATCGTTGTATCGCTATATCGCTCGTTCCCCATTAACGCAAATACAGAAGCTGAACTTGTTTCGTTCTTATCAAACGATGCAATGTTAACAAGATGGCACCATAGGGTTCGTATCCGACTTAATAAAACCTTCATACTCGCTTCATATGCAAAGTCGCAGAGTGTGTCATCAAGAATTTATTCGACTGCAACAGCAGCGAAGAGGCAATTTATTGTTAGAGGAGCTGCCAGTGCAGAGCTGACTGCGGAGGTGGCGGTTAAGGCATTTGCTATTGAGACCGAAGCCGCTGACGCTGTGAAGGCGACAATGGCGGCCGATGCTACGGTCGAGGAGGATACAGTGGAGAAACCGGGGTTGATGCGTTTCGTCGCCGCTCTCATCACCGCCGTCATATCTTCCCTGTGGAAACGTGTTTGATACTGCGGCGAATGGCATTGAAGCGATCGAGAAAGCCGATAAGCCTGGCGAGGAGCTAGCCCACGTGGATCCGATCGAGGAGGGAGCAGAGACACAAATGGCAGACGAGGAGGCGAAGGTTGAGGAGGTGGCCGTCGAGGCTCCTGCATCCGAGGAGAGCACGGCTGAAGTTGAGGCTGTTGAGACCCCTGATACTGCCGAGAAAGAGACTGCTCCAGAAGAGACCGAGGCGGTTGCGGAGGAGGAAAACCTGGCCACCGCCGAAGTTGAAGATACCACTGAAGAGACTATCGCCGTGGACGAAGCCCCTGCTGCTGAGGTCGAAGCTCAGGTCGAGGCTGAAGCTGCCGCGGAGGAGACTGCCGCGGTTGATGGAGCTCCTGTGGCCGAAGCTGAGGTAGCGGAGATGGAGACAACTGAAGGGGTAGCGGCAGTCGAAGAAGCTCCTGCCGCGGGGGACGATGTGGAGGAGACTGCTGTCGAGGCGGAGACTGAAGTCGAAGAGCTGGGGACCGCGGCGGATGAAAGACTTGTTGAGACGGCCGAAGGAGAAGAAGCAGCTCTCGAGGCAGTCGAGACCATTGAAGAAGCTCCCGTCGCCGACGAGAGCGTCGTCCAGGAAGTGGTCGAGGCTGCAGTCGAAACTACTAGCGAGCCGCTGTCAGTAACAACTGACTACGAAGCGGCTGAAGCGTCGGTCCTGGCCATCGAAACTCCGGTAGACAAGAGGAACAGCGAGGCCGACAGTCCTGCCCTGGAAGTTGCTAAATGAGCTGAGGAGGTTCCAATTGCTGCATTTTGAGGCATTTTGCTACTGGGGTCGCGGTCGAGAAAGAAAAAGATGACGCGAGGTCAGTCAGCACGATGGGTAGGAGGATGGATGAAGTAAACAGCGCGGTCACTTTGACTTTGGCGTGCTCGGACCTATCTCACTGACATGGATGCAAGTATGGAGTTCGAGAGGACCGACGATCATGAGAGCGGCGAAGGCAGCGAGGATGATGAGGCCTACCAAGAAATTATCCGTGCATTGGAGGAAGTGTCAAATGACATAACAGCAATGAGCGCCGTGTACCGGCAGGAGATCGAGCGTTTGGAGGAAGTGTCAAATGGCATAACAGCAGCGAGCGCCGCATACCAACACGAGACCGAGCGTTTGAGCGCACTCGTGTCATCCAGAAACGGAACTTCGTCTTCGGTTGGTGTCGAAGCTGCTGGTGGCCGAGGACTATCGGCTTCTGCTACGGAGATCGCGGATGAGTTTGACTTTCCAATGGAGGATGCAGTCGATTCCGAGAATTCTCAAGTTGATGAAGATGATCGATGCGAGACATTCGTCGCGTTCAACATGGAAGGACCGCGGGTACCTGATGCTGAACCCCCCCCCCCCACAAAGACCNTTCAATGCTGATCCAGTCCCCAAAGCGCTCCCGCCGCAGCCGTTGTCATGGACATTGTGGAAGATCACGGATTCCCGGATGACCCCGAAGCCGAACCAGAAGAAGGCAGCTATATTGACTTGGTGTCGATTCCACGGGATGTTGCTGGCGCTAATATATTATTTGTGAACGTTGGCGCGCTGATGAGCGAACACGTTCGACCTGGTGGATACTCTAGCCGTACCGATTTGACTCATTTTTTCGAAGTCCCCGGTTGTCATTGCTTCTCGGTTTCCGATGTTACCCGGTCAATTCGCCGACGTAGACGGAGGCAGGTAGTTTTCACATCTGCTGCACGTTGGTTATTTGGGAGACGACTGGCGGAGATGATCCCAGCCAATTTCGCTGGTGCCAGAATTATGAAGTTTGGTTACTCTACCGTGAACGCCAAAAGCAGGGCATACAGCTGCAAGGTGAAGTTCGCTGACTCTGTGTTTCCAATGTCGGAATACGCAGCAACTCTGAAGTATATTATCATTAACCTGCCAAGTGGAATGTTCCATCATCTTGAAGCAGAGCAGAACGTCCGCAACAACTTGAATGATGAAGACCTACGTGTGATCTGGCACGCTAACAACGTGTTGTACCCCGGTCACAGATCTGCTCGTTCAGAAATGATCGAGGTACTTACTGACGAAGGAGACCCTGAGCGTGTGAGTCGCTCGTATCGTTTGTGTGTTACGAGGATGGCAGAAGCGTATGGTGAAATAGTGCTATCGGAGGCCGAGAACGATGAATTGGTAGCTCGATTTTCAGAGAGAGAGTGATAGCAGCTTACGAGCTTAGGGATTTGACAAGGCAGCAGCAGGTGCAGCAGCGCCAAGCAGAACGGCGTCATCGGCGCCATCAAGAAGCATTAGTCCATATTGCTGAGCTTCCAGTAGAGGCAAGAGCTCAAGCACGGATGGACCTTGAACGAGCAGAGGCCAGGAGAGCAGCAGATCGAAGGCGATGAGAGCAGTAAAATTAAAATACAACACAGCTAATGACTCATTAAGTGATTCGATTTTTCTGTTTCTTGCCTTTCGTCATTCAGTGCGAAATAGTGCTGCATCTGAAGTCGAGACACTGCAGCAAGAGGTGACCGCGCTGAAGGAGTACGTGGAGACGATGGTCCAGGTCCAACAGGACTACGCCACCAACAACGCTACCGTTCGTGATGTGCACCAGGAGCAGCTAACCAACCTGGCGTCGCAGCTGATGAACATCAAGAACGTGATGTCCTCGCTGGCAAAGTCCAAGAAACGCCGCACCTCATAGATGGCCTACGCCGGAGGCTGTCTTGTCGCCGAGTCAAGGCAATGTGCCTACGAATTGCACCCGTTAGTACTGAAAGCATCGGACCAAAATAAAAAATAAAATGCAGCGCTTGCTTCGTTAGCAAAACTTACCTTCTTCTCCGCCTGGATTATTTCACTTGACCGCCGCCGTCGTCGTCGAGCAAGGCGTGCCATCGTTTGAATCAACCCCTGACGGGATTAGTCTCTGCCAATCCGCTCAAACAGAAGTCAACAGAGCTCCTGAATCAAACGAGAACGTGACTCCAGCAGATCTTCGAGCCCTGCTGTTGAAATTGTTGCAACTTCAGTCCCGGTTGGATCTCCATCAATGCAGGACCCCTACCGGCCGAAGCAGCAGTAAGTCCCCGTGCGCGAGATATTGGATCTGAAAGCAGTTCGTCTAGTCACGAAGCCAGCAGCATCGAGGCGGTTCACGTCGCATCGCTTCCTATGAAGATCGAGCTTCACCATTACCAGAACTATTATCTCCCTGCCCCGAAGACGCCAGTGCATGGGCTACTTCAACAGAACCCATCGATGCCTTGTATGCGCATTACTCGACGCAGTAACACTCGTTCGAGGTGGCAGCACGGTTGGCAGTGCCTCAAGTGACGAAGCTGACATCGCCGAAGTCACCACGTCCTCTGCCTTTTCACACGGAGACTCCGACAGCAGGACCCCCATTGCAACCCAAACGCCCGTAGTTTACGTCTTCTCCAGCTCATCAGTATCAGTGTCTGAAGCCGCCACTTCCAATGCCGACTATGTCAGCCAATCTACTGCAACACCCTGGTCCGTCGACGTCTAGGACGACGACTCCAGCTACTCGACAGGGACCGTCGCACCCAGCGAAGGGCGAGCAGCAACCGAGAGTACTTCGTTAGATCTCTTCAATCAAGTCGTTGACGACGACGAAGCAACTACGTCTGCTCACTTCACAATGCCGTCGTCTGGCAAAAAGGCAGCTTCAACAACCGGCCAAGCACCAAGCAGCGACCAGGACGAAGACGAAACCAACGGCGGCAACTACACCGACCTCACCACCAGCAACTCGGCTCTGAGCAGCACCACCACTACTGCCGTAGCCACTTTCATTGATACAGTATCGTCCGTCGGCGGCATTTCGACTTCTGCGTCAAAGCCCCTGAAGAATCGTTGTCAGCAGACCAAGAATAATCAACACTGAACGATACATCTCCCCCAGAAGCCATTCCGTCTTCCACCGTCTCACCCGTCGTCGTGTTTTCTACAGAGATAATGCAATTTCCGACGTTGACTGGCGCAGCTTCCATCCTGCTACCAGATCTGGACAACAATGCTGCCCCCATAGCATGCAAATCGATATCGCCACTGCCAACTGAGCTGTCATTATTCACCCTGCACGTCCCCGAGATCCAATACGTGCTCTCGTCCGAAAGTTGCTGGAAAGCATTTCGAGATATTATCAAGTCGCCTTGCTCGCAGTCAGTGCACCGAGTCGCAACTCGAAGCAACTGGCCGAGTCGCCAACGTCCCTAGTCCCACCGCCGTCGCACCACACCTCCATGCACTGACTGCCCAACACGCGTACTACCTAGGTTGATGGTGATCTGCCGGTCAAACGACTCGCCAGATTGTTGCTGCCGGTCAAACGACATGCCAGCTCAGCGCTGCTCCTCGGACGCTCATTCTCTCCGTCGCCAAGTAATTCCGTGTCGCCACTGTCTTATGTTTATCATTTGTGGTGAACTGATAAGCTCCATGGACCTACCAGCGCTAACATCGGCCGATTGTCGAGTTGTCCGGACGACTAGCACTGCAGCACTACGTAGCACAGATGGTCCCCGTTGCAACGACTAAGTACACCATGAACTGATCGGTAGGCTGCGTGAGAATTGGGATTAGGAAAATAGCAACTGGTGCAGGCCCTGAAAGTCTGACCCATCTATCCACTGCGCTGACTCCTCTAGCGTGAAACATCCATAGTCGTCATGCACCAATACCACAAGATCTCCATTGCGCCGGACAGCCTCCACAACCACTATATGGCCGACGCTTGCCTTGCAAAACCGGGCAAGGAACACCCCCGGCTCCTGCACTAACGCCCTAATGCCCTTCACACCGTGCTCCCCATACTTTCGCAGGTTATCCCGGAGCTTCCGGAGGTGTGGATGGGGCTGGTGGCCCAACGAATTGTTTACTTTCTTGACGAAATGGTAAACCTCCGGCCACTTCAGCCCATCCTTGTAGTCGCCACTGTGCAGGAAGTCTTCCACGAGAGAGTCCGAGACATACGACACGCGTCCAAGCAACTCGAAAGCTTTCTTGGCGGCCTGTATTCCACAGTTGTTAAGGTGGCTATCAGTATACCTCAACTTGCCCAACTCCTTAGCTCTGAACTCCACAAATTTGCCACGTCGACCGAGATAATGCCATTGTGAAATTAGTTCCAAGTCGTCGCAACTTGCGTCGCATTCGAGCGAGGCGCGGGTGTGCCACGACCTGATGCCTCCAGTCCATTCCACAAGCACAAGCTCTCCCAAGTCACAATCAACGCGAAAGTCAAGCAGCTTTTCGTACCGGTATGTATTATTCCCGTCCATACGACATCCTGCAGCGCCGTACTTAGCTTTCTTCGTCACGCGCTGACCTTGGCCACGCTTGACTCGCTTGCGCATAGCGCGCTCGCCATCTGCAGCCTTGCCTCCAAATCAATCGGCTGCTGCGCCTTCCTCGACTTCACCGGCCACTTGCCCTCCAGCTGCGAGTTCACCTTCTTCTCCGGCCACTTGCCCTCCAGCTGCGCGCCGCACTGGATAACACCACAGGCCTCGCGCTCTATCATTCGGGTCCAGCTAGCAGAAATGAATCAATACTTAGCTGAGCCCGCAGCGAACACAAGATTGCCGCGGTGTTGCTGACGGCGGGAATCTGAGTGTGAGCTCGTTCGGTCACAATCTTTAGATTGAAAGAAAAGGACCCGTAGGACAAAAGCAGTGGACCCCGTCTGGACTTTGTGGGAGCTGCTATTCCTCAACCTGCACAACCAGACGCGCGAGACGGTCATCCAGATGCTCAAGACGCAGGTTCAAGAGAGGCAGGAGGAGGACGCGCCCGAGATCGTGTCCGAGTTCCCGGCGCCGCCCAAGTTCTTCGCGCTGTATGCGGACGGCATGGAGAGCGGCCCGGCGCCGCCCGAGCCCATGGAGCCCACGTACTACATGTTCGGCTCGCCCTACAGCACGCAGGACGTGGTGCCGGACCTGCTGTCGCAGCCTGGCAAGAAGCTGTACTCGCCCCAGGGCCAGGACGGCGACGACGAGGCGCCCGTGGACTACAAGGCCGAGATGAAGAAGTGAGCGTGAGCTCGCCATCTCAACCCACAGCCGCGCGGAGAGGACTAACGTGGTCCTTGTAGGCTCAACCGCTCGCTGCTCGCCAACTTCGTGGAGCTCGTGGACGTGCTGATCAAGAAGCCGGCCATGTTCAAGTGAGTGCAGGTCGTTGCCAGCAGGAGTGAATGTCCTTTTGCTCACTTGTTGATGGCTGCTACAGTGAGAAGCTGGACGACGTGGAGCTGCTCTTCCTCAACATGCACAACCTCATCAACGCCTTCCGGCCGCACCAGGCGCGCGAGACGGTCATCCAGATGCTGAAGACGCAGGTCCAGGAGAGGCGGGACGCGGCGCGGGACATCCGTCGCACCATCGACGAGTCGAGACAAGCGGTGGGGCGCGTGCACGGCGCGCTGCACGAGTCCACGGAGGATGCGGCTGTTGCTGACGGAGCGCTCTCTGCTGGGACCGACGAGGATGTCAAGATGGAGAACCCTGATGGGTCGGGTGCCGCGGGGAATGGAGGCGACCAAGCCCATGCGAGCGGCGCGGCCAGTGCTGCGGCGCTCACACCTGCGCAACAGGAACAGGCAGAGGTCGGACGCGTTGGTGGTGCTTTTGGCTGGATGACACGACTAACGCGTGAGCATTTTCTTGCTTTACGATTTCACAGAAGGCTCGCGAGGCTCGGCAAATGCAGGAACAGTTCTTCACGGCGCTAGAGGCTGCGATGAATTAGTTGCGAGTCCTCAAGACAAAGGGAAATGGCCAGGTCTTTCCGGCAGGAGCCGTCACACTTGCGCGCCACACTCGCGCATACAAAGTTCATGAGTAATTTAAAATGCTGGATTCAAGCGTTGGCGCCGGGCACAGTGTCAGCCGAATGAGCCAGCCCTTGGTATCGCGAGTAAAAACAAATGAACCTGGTCTACGACCCTCGCTCGACACGCATTCTTATAGCTTGACGGGAGCATTAGTGAACAACGAATTGCCCGTAGGAGCGGACGAAGCAACAGGAAGAGGAGCCGATGGAGGAGGAACCGTAGCAGGCTCAACATCTGCTGCTGCTGCTGCGCTGGGTTGGTATTGTTCAGCTGGGATCGAAGAGCTGCGAGCGACGCGGTTGGCACCATTCGCCGGACTGAACAAAACACCAACCAAACCATCATTACATCAACAAAAGAAGGAACTAGGTGGCCAATCAAGCCAACCAACCTTTCCATCGCCGAACGAATAGCTTCATACAGTGGCGCAGCGGCCACGGGTGGTGCTTCGACTCCCCCCAATAGCTCAGGGACAGTCACTGCCTTGCCGTAGAACGAGCGGTTAATATCTGACCTCGAGAGGATAACGGAGCCCTCGAGTGAGATGCCCGCGTAAAGACCCTTTGAGTGCGAGTACGAGTAGCACGGGGCCACATCCATAGAGGCACTTGCCTCCAGCGCTCCAGAGGCCACACGGCCGACAGGTCCAGCAGAAATGCCCAGCTCCGCGCCAAGATTCACTTGTCCAGATGCGCAGAAGGCCTCAACGGCACGTTGAGTATTGAGAATGATCACAAAATCCGTGATCTCTCCTCCTATCTGCGGGCCCCAGCCCACGCCGGCAGTGCCGATAGCCGACGGCGCCGACCACCTGCCGTCAGGCAGCCTCGCGACCACGAGGCCCGTTCCCATGCGTCCCGTGAACACAAACCCCATCTTGATCACTGTCAGGAACTACGTGGACAGCAAGACACCGGTTAGAGACCGAGTGGCCCAAAACACATCCTTCAACCTACAGCAATTGCTCATACAGCGATGCCCTTGGCGTGGGTGAGCAGCGGCAGCGGGATGGACTGGTCCTTGACGACTCCCTGAAAGGTGAAGTTCTTGACGCTGTACGTGGCCTTGCGGATCTCCTCCCTCAGCGTGAACGAGTAGGGGCTGTTGAAGAACCTCTGCGGCCCGGACTCCGTCACCTCCGTCTGCTGCACGGCGTGGCTCATCGTCAGACCTGGAACAGGAGCAGACAGTCACTACAAGTAAGCCCAGCTCTGCACCACCACTGCCATACCGCCACTGGCCCATAGGACTACACGTACGCAGCTCCTCCTGCTCCGGCTCGAGTCGCGCGTGGCAGTCATCGCACACGCGCTGCGGGTTGTGCGCGTTTACGGCCAGGTACTTGCGCTCCGGGTTGGTGAGGGTCTGGTCCTCGCGGATGAGGCTACGCTGTGGCGTGCACAGCTCGCAGAACACGTGGCCGCAATAGCTGCAGAACAACGTCAGTTCGACAGACAGACAACAGTATACAGACTGCAGGAGGAAGGCGCACCGGCAGTGGTGCTTGCGGCGCACCCAGTCGAAGAGCAGCTGGCAGCCGTAGCACACGCTCACCTCGGCGTCCGGGATCCAGCGCACGGTGGTGGGCAGCGGCGCGGGCTGCCTCGGGTGCTGCTGGTTCTGGTGCATCATGGCGACGGCTGGAAGAATGACACGCACGAGATCTTGAACGGACTTGGCGAAGAGCTCAGGAGTTGGTTGATACGCTTGGCGTCCCTTTGTTTAGTTCGCACCTAAGCGTGGCAATACAGAAGGCAAGTGGTTCTGAGTCAGAACTTCTGACATCTGGTTGAACTGCATCTTCTCTTCTTGACGCTTATTGAACGCGCTCTCCGCTCTTGCTTCTCGCAGTTGCCGCGGAGCCGCACCACTTGTAATACATAAAAGAGATAAAATAGAGGAGTCTGTCAGCCGCCTCGTTTCCTAACTGACTGGCTGGCACTGCTTCCGGTCGACGACGGCGCAGTGGAAGTGGGCTCCAGGCAGACTGGTTGTCGCGATGGATATTTTATGGCGATCGGCGTCGGTCGCCAATTGCTGCGTCCGCCGTCTAATCTCGCCGGCCGTCTGAAGATGATACACGCGACTGGAAGCCTCTGCTGCTGCTGGACGGCGACGACGGACTAATCGTGGTCGCCGAGTACTTGCCCAGCCCCATCAGTAGCTGCGCCGAGTGGTGGTCTGGATGGTCGTGGACGTGCCGCGAAGTATCCCTATCGAGGTGGATGAGCTTGTTTACCGCTAAAACACCAGCACACGTCCGATCCCTTCAATTAGCACCAGCACCAGCGGAACCGAGCGCATAAAAGCACGGAGCCCAGCGCACTCACCGGCCTCCTCCGCGTTGTTGTCAGCAGGTGCAACGCTGCTGTGTGGTCGCTTGCGTCCGAGCATTTTATGCGGGTCTCGCGGCACACGCGAGCGCTGCTCCGAATCTCCACCCACGGCGTTAAACAATTGCAACTTGGGCTGTAGCAAAAAAAAACACGAGCCAAGCACCTACCGTGTCTGGCGCCCTCCTCCTTGATGATCTGCAGCAGCGGGTCGGTACCACTCGTCGGACTGGGGCCTCCATTGGCCGCCATCTCCACCTCAGCGTCTCCTCCGCCTTCTCCGTTGTGGTCCTGCAATTGCGGCGCGGAGGGCGGCTGCGGATTCCGCCGCAGCTCACCGTCGCCCGCCTCCTGGTACGCCGTGCTCAGCAGCGCCACCACGAACTTGTTGTGCAGGTCTGCAGCCACCACCAAACAACCGCAAAGTTAGCCGCTAAAAGACCGCCACCTCTCAACGATTTAGCCGGTGCAAACGCACGCTTGTCGGGCCCCAGGAGTTCCTCGGCCAGCGCGTGGAACTCCTCGAGTGAGAGCTTGGCCGCCAGGTACAGCTGGAACGAGCCCCAGTAGCGCTTCCACGCGTCGCGGTGGCGGCGCTGCAGACGGTGGAACAGCTGCAGCTTGAGCTTCTGCACGCTGGACAGCGGCGTGGGCGGCTCCGAGCGCGGCTCGGCCATGGCGGCGAGCGCTAGATATCGGACTGACCTACTAGTATACAGTAGAACAGTGCCCGGTTCCGCAGTCGAAGCGGACCAATAGAAACGCGCCGGCCGGTTCTACGGTCGTGGTGTGAACGTGGTGTGGCGCAAAGATCAATCACGTGTGCGCTACACCACATAGGAGTGAAGGTCTCAACGGCACCACGCGCACTGGAAATGGACGCCGCGCTCGTGGAGGCGCGGCTGCGCGCCTTCTACGCCAAGCACAACCCGGGCAACGACCAGAACATGTGCGTGTGTGTGTGTCCCTCTAGCGCATATCTACAAGATGGTGGCGTTATCGTCGCTGGAAGCGCCATGTAGCGCCCGCTACATATGCACAAAGCTGACCTATGTGTCCCCACTGGTCCGCCGCCGCAGCGCCGAGATCGTGCTCAAGTTCGCCGGTCGGGAGCGCCAACTGTGCGCGAAGCTCTTCAAGAAGTACGGAGAAGCGCCGGAGCTCACGTCTGCGGGCGGTGCTGACGACCAAGCTGCCGAAACCAAGGCAGCAGGCTCAGAACGCGTCGCCAACGTCACGTACCGGAGGGATTTCAAGCCATACGTGCAGCCCAAAGCCACGGACAGCCCGCTGGACTTTCGCTCGGCTCAGTTCGATGCTCTGAAGGCTCTTCAAGCCCCTAAACGGCAGCTGAAACTTCCCGTGGTGACGGCGTATCCGCTGGATAATATCCAAAAGTGCCGGCACTTGGTATGTTTGGCTGGGGGTGGGGCGCTGGGAGGATCAGGACCTTGCTGACGCATCGAACTTGTGAACGACGTAGCTGCCAACGTCTGATGGGAACAGACAGACGCTCGTTGCTAGACCCAAGAAGGCGAGTCCGTCTGCTGCTGCTGAGGCCAACGCGGCGGCTGCAGCGAAGAAGGCCGCTACTCCTGCTGCGCCGTCGCTGTTTGAGCAGCTTGCAGGTGCTTATGGGTTGGTATTGGTTTGATGACCATTCGAGCTGCTTTATTTTAATGATGTGGTGATGCTTTGGTGGTAGACACTTACTTGGACGGACCTTTTTGCGTTCTTCGCCGCTGCTTTCTTGAGCGAATGCGTGTGTTCGTCGTTATTCGTCGGATCAACAGCGTGCGTGGCACGTGCTCGGGATTCCTGAAGGCGTTCGACAAGCACATGAATTTGGTGCTCCTGGACGTCACTCAAGAATTTGTCCCGCTGAATACGCATGAAAGACTGCTGCGAGAGGTGCGGGAGGGCAAACGCGCTGCTAGTGATGCGGTGTTCTCTGCAGGAGATCGGCGGCGCAATCGCCGAGTTCTTGCGAGTGCAGGTGGGACTCAACGCGAGTACGTGAAGCAGCTTTTCATTCGTGGTGATAATGTCGTATCTGTCAGTGCAGTCGCTGGCAACACAACAGACAATCGGCCGCGAAATACTTCTAAACCATACTAGCAACGCACGCCCAGATCCTAGTCCAACAATCCAAGGTAATGAATATCGAATGCAGCTTTCGGAGATGAATGTAGTAGTATTACTTAGCCCAGTGCCCTACCAGCAAGTGAGAAGCAAGCGAGGTCGAGACGGCGCAGGATATCGCGGCGCCTTCAATCGACAGATGGTGCTTCAGGAAGAGCCTTGAATCCTCTCTCCTATAGGTCTTCAGGGACATCATTTTCGTGGGCTTTCACCATCTTGCGGTTGTACGCTACCGTCCCGAGCACGAGTCCCAGCATTGCGATGAAAAAGGCATAGAAGACGAAGAACGTCCAGAGTGCCGTGTTGGTGTCGTCTGTCTGCAGTACCGAGCGCGTGCATAGTGCGAAGAGTGCGCCGAGGAGGACGTACACCCACACCAGACACACCGGGATGATCAGCAGATCCTGCCACGAATTGCCGCAGCAGAGCACCTGATACTCGCTCTTCTTGTTCCCGGGCTTGATGGCAGTGACGTTCACATCGTTGGCGGACACGGGGGCCTCTGCTGGCTGGGCTTGAGCGTCCGCGGTCTGAGAGTCCGACATGTCCTGCTTCAATCTTGTCGTCTTGTCTTGTAGCAGAGGCATTTGGTGTAGATCGCCAGGCGCGGTGCGGCCCTTCGTTGGAAGCGAAACCCCTCCTGCTCAACGGGCCACAATGCTCATTGTCATCGCCAAAAATACCGAGTGCTTTGCATGGTCACAGCCAGTGGCTCGTTTTCAGGAAACTGTCTGCGATATTCTGGTGGCAATACAAGTCGATGCGAGACGCACCAGCTTTTCAGCGAAGTGTGTTCCAGACTGCTGATACATTTGAAGGCTGTTGGAGCAACAACAGGAGTGCGAACACCACATTTTCCTCGTCTCACGGGATTCGCCGCTCCGAAGGCACTGTCTTTGCGGTGTGGGAGCGCTTTGGCGATCGCTCACCCAGTACAGTGCGTTCCGCTGAGGATTCATGGAGGGCGTAGTGCTGGTGGAGATGTCCTCAGGGGCCTTGCACTACACGAAATCTTTTTCGGATGCATTTGATGTGCGGCATCCAAAGACCGAGCGTCTCAACCTTGGTGCGCTCATTTTTGCGCTGCAAAACTTCGCGGGTACGGTGCAGTTCCCCCTCTGCAAACTCGCGAATATATTTTTTCTATTGGCGCTTAACGGCAGTTGCTTGATATCCTCCAGGCAGCAGCATACGAGCGACGGAGAATAACGACGGACCTGATGCAACAAAAGGACCGCAGCCAACCGGTTCCGCTGAGATTGTAATGTTCGCCACTCCTATAGAAAACATGGTGCTCGCGGCCACGCCCTCCAACCAACTTCTTGTGGTATGGTATAGCATCATTTGTAAAGGTGTCATCAAATTTCAAACTAACATGAATTGTATTGCGGCACTAGGTGCTGTTCACAACTCCAGATTTTGCCGTGGATGTAGCCAAGTAAACCATCTACAATAGTGGTCTGGTGTATTCATGATTCCGTCGGCGTAGCGTTCTCACTTTAGCTTACCTCTGTCTGATCTCAGGTGGGTCGTTGGTCGTGTGGCGTTCAATTACGAGAATGGCGATAACGCTGAGATGCAAGTCATGACTGCACTCAACCAAGTGGTGCGCTTGATGTTTACTGTTGCTATCTTCGCGCAAATGTGGAGGCGCGTATTGTTTCCAGTGCTGTAGCGCTTATAAATTATGTTTCGTTTATGAATCTACTATGTAGTCTCGTCGTTTCCGCCATGCATTCACTCAAGCAGTTGACGAAGCTGTTAAGCGGGAGCTCATCCGTCTGAGTGAGAGCATACTCATCCCAAGGGAGGGGCAAAACGATACTGATGTAGAGAAATTTGGCGATGGAGAGCTATTCCTATTCTTCTATTACTCCCCACGCTTGGGTAATTCCAGATCTGATTGTGACAGTGATGATGATGATGAGACGGGAAGAAAGCCCGCAAGTCCGGGTGACCGTGGAGAAGAATGTCGTAAAGCTGTCAGACCTGTTAATCCAACACTGTCGAAGATAACACGAAGCAGCACTCGGAATATCAGTGTTATTCGCAACATGATGGCATCTACCCGAGCAATTGTTTCCGCTCCAATCAAGCGTGGGGGTAACAAGAAGAAGAAGTCGAAGAAGAAGACTCGATGGAGATCTCGAAATGCAGTCATGGATCATTCCGAGCCGCATGAATTTCAGCGAGTCGTCGAGATTCATACCCGTGAAAGGAAGGCATCCTTGATGGAGCCACATCGAACAGGGGAAGCTTTTGGCATTGCGGACGTGCTGCTCCCCTTTCTCGAGCTATCGGGGCTTTCATTGCTCTCCTCAGATTTTGCCACAACTTCCAAACCATATCGGCCACGATCACAGAAACTCGACCAATTAGTCTGGAAAAATGTTCCTGGCGCATCTTCAGCAGACGGGAAACAGCAAGCAGGAACCGACATGATTGCGTGGCGAAGTGGCCCTTGTTGTATATTCTATCCGATCACAGCGATATGTGTGAATCCTGAGAACAATCCTCGCGTACGGCTAGCAGTCACCGCCGTCTTTGACGCGCTAGAACCTCTGCTTAAAGCAAAGGCCAAGAAACTTGTATAGCACAGACCCAGAATGGCACAATAAAAGTTGTATTCTCATGCTGAAGAAAGCCAACACCAACCTTCAAAAACTAGGTCCTATTCTACACTTGCCATCATGTTGTTTGCAGCAGCGACGTGGGCGATCTCCAGGCAGAAGTCCACAAATTCTTCCTCGCTGATCCCGCGTTGGTCCATAGGCTCAAACTTGGTAAAGGCAGACATGAAAAGCTTCTGGTGTAGCATCGGCTGAAGTGCTCTCGAACCTACCACTAGTGCGCGTAGCTCCTTGGCTACTGCTTCTGGCCCGGATGCACTTTTTGGAGTGGTAGCAGCCGAGTTGTACAGGGCTCGCTGGACTTCGGCGACAGCCAGCACTCCATCCTGGTCAATGTCAAGCAGTGCGAACACGCGTCGAATTGTTTGTGCTTCGGTTTCTCTCGTCGACGGCTCCGGGTACTCGTCACGATGGTTGTTCTTGGCATCGTTCAACGCCTTGTTGCTAGCCCCACGGGAACGATTTTCAGTTCGAGCTTCACTAGCAACCGCATCAGGCTGGATGAGACCTTCCGACATCAAACGCAGATACGAGAGCTCGCATCTCGCCAGAAATTCATCCCAGGACAGCTCGTTGCTGCTCTCGATTCGACTGGCTTCGTCTGTATCTGGATTTGGTGGTTCATCAAGGGCCCGATTGGAGAATAGCGCTTCTAGACGGGTACGCTGTTTAAGTAGTAAGCGCAGAAGCGGCGAAGTCGTGGCGAGTGCGTGTATTTCGGCGTCACGCTGAAGAGCCCACCTCATCTCGTCCTGGTTCACGGTGCCGCTCCCATCCAAGTCCATGAGAGCAAAAAGCTTTGATAACACCTCGTGTTCTTGTCGTTTGAACTGGGCGTGAGGCCCGCCATCCTCTGTATCAAAATCTTGATCGACCTCGCGTTCACGAGCTGAATCAGAGCCATTTCTGTTGTTGGGCGATTGGTGAGCAAGACCAGTCGACGTCTTTGCCTTTGATCGAGCTTTGGTCTTTGCTTTCTGTAGCTGGCGGATCTTCGGTGCTTCGGCTGAGGGCTCTAGCTTGGCCAGAGATGGTAGCTGATTTAGCTTGCGATGATCTCCACTTAAAATCTCTCGAGTAGGGCTAATCTGCAAGCGTATTTCTTGTTAGCACGCAACGTGAAGTCTAGAGATAAGGCATGTTTTGCATCGTTGCTTACCTGGTTTGGCTTGTAAGGAACTCCGTTAAATCGTGCAGGAATGTGTGGATCGGGCATCTGATTGTGACGAAATAAACAAGCAAGTGAACCCTTAGTTAGCTCTCTATGAACGAAGCCAATGCAGCTGAAGCATAAAGCAAGAGGACTTACTCGAGGACGGCGATAATTGATCGAAGAACCTCCTCCTCCTTCTTGGCTGTCATCCCCGGTGCGGTCGTCAAGCCGATCGAATCCACCCAAGGATCTCTCACTGCCGTTCATTCCCTGATCAGGAGAGCATGCTAGCAAATGGCTTTTCAAGAGTGCTGCAGCTGTGACTTCATCGAACGCACACTCTGGAGAGGCCTTCGTAATCTCGAAATGAGTGCCGCTTGTGCCACGCGCACTCTGATGGTGGACCGTCAGGATAGATCGAAGCCCGTAGCGGAGATCCCCGTGCTCCAATCGTTCGCGAAATACCAAGTCATCTAGAGGATATGATGTCGCTGAAACACCCGATTCGGGGTTTGAATGAGCAACAGGATGCCGTCGCCGTTTGACTGGCGATGATGCTTCGCCTAGACACCCTTGTTGCTGAATGGTTGGCCACCGATAGCCAAGTAGTTCGTCGACAGACACACACCGCTCGTAGAACCAACGGAGATACTTCGCCTGCATGCGCTGCTCCTGTCCGCCGCGTGCAGCTTGGATATTTGTGGCGTTCAGCAGTGCTTCAGCTTCCCACGTCGCACTAAGAGCTTGCTCAAGCACATTCTCCGCAAAACGGCGACTGGCTGCCTCCTCCTGGGCCATAGCAACATTCGCTACATCTTGCCTAACCTCCTCTGCCTGGATACCCCAGAAGCTGTCTCCATTCCGACACTGTTGGGTCTCTTCGTGGTGCATGGCAAAGCGAGCGTTCTCTTCTTCCTGCTGTTCTTGCTGCAAGCGCTCTGGATCCACTTCCTCTTCTTCGAAGTCTGGAAAATCGACCGGGATATGTAGTTCATTTGGATGTTGAGGAGACGTCGAGGAGCTTAGTGCGTTCAATGTCTGCGTTCTCGCCATCAGCTCGTTCTCGATTTGCCTTTGCAATATCTCGCGCTCATAACTATCTAGCCCCCAAAACCGGTCGCCGCCTTGAAGTTGTAGCAGCTCCTGGTGATTCATTTCTCGGCGGCATGTCGCCTCACGTTCGGATTCGTCTTCTCCCAGTTCAAACGAACGATGGTTGCCAGAATGTGCTCGGAGTTCGTCAACTTGTTTTCGCGCCTGCCGACCCCGAGACAGCGACTGAATCGAAGTTGCAGCAGCCACCGTGCGATCTCCAGAAGAGGAGACAGATGAATCAGGGGGGTCCCAACGAGTTTCGCTGGTGCGTGGACTCAAATAATACTGTTCTTGTGTTGCTGGGTCGTACACTTCGACCCACTGTGAGTCGTCATTTTGTGTGGCTGGGTCTTCCGTACTTGATGGCGCAGGATCAGCGATAGTGTCGTCGTTTACCTCTGCGTGGCCGGTTGCGTGGCCAATAGTGCAGTCTTCTGAATGTTGCTCCCTCATTTTCTCTCGTCGTAGCGCCGCAACTCTTGCACGAGCTTGCTGTGACCGAGCAGCACTCTGCAATGACACCACCATGCTCAAGACTGCATCGCTGTTGCAGTGTCGAACCAGAGCTGAAGCTTCGAGAGGTGTCTCCCAACGAACTTCACCAGACTGAGGCTCGAAGTAGAACACGGTTTGTTGCTCCGGGTCGTACAGTTCCAGCCACTGAGTAACTTCACCAACTGCGTTGGGTGCAGCATCTTCGTCCTGATCAACGACAACTGCATCATCATCCACCGGCATTTCGGCTACTTCCCATGGAGCCGCGGCGATTTCCTCGGCAGCGTCGTCCTCGTGTATTGCTACTAAGTCAGTGCTATCTCCAGTCCAGATAGCAGACTGGTCGTGCTGCTCGAGCTCCGATCCTGGCTTGGTCCACGACGTCTCGCCTGTGACCACGTTGGTGAAGTACGCCTCGCCACTGTCGCTGATGCTCTCGACCCAGTGCGATGTGAGGTGTCCTTGCTCGGCTTGCTCCTGTGCGGTGTACTCATCCCACGTAGCGGACTGCGTGTGGTCTCCAAGCTCTTCCTCCATTTATCTGCGACCGCACCAGAGGATGTTGAAGCTGCTTGTGACTCTTCAAGACCCCGCAAGTGGTCCACAAAAGTGCAGGTTGAAGTGGTTAGCGTGAGTCAATGAGTCAATCCCGTGTTGATATGGCAAATCTTATACCTCTTCAATTTGACCTAGCTACCCAAAGAACCTGGTCCTGGTGCAGTTAGCTTGGCAGCTTCCTCCAATTCTCCACTCTTCTCCCACAACTTGCTGCAAGGCCTGCACCGAATAACACATAAAAACAACTCAAAATCATGAAAGCTCGACACCTTTCGATCTTGGTCGGTCGCCCTTCTCCTCCGGCACCTACACGAAAAACATGCAGTCCAGCATGTTCTTGTGCACACCTGCGAAGTCGAAGTTGGACGAGCTCGACAAGTTGGTACTCATCGACGCCGTATCCGACGATCCCTCGTGCAAGAAGAAGCGAGCACGCCCAGCAGCCAAGTGCGCGTAGTACGCGGGCGTCGCGAAAGAAACCGAGCGAGTGCACCGCGCAAACGTGTACCCCAAGTGGTACGTGAGGCGCTGCAGAGCGTCGGCCGACATCTTGTTCTCGTCGTGCAGCACTGTGTAGTGGCACGGAACGCTCGTGCCTTGGATGCCGCTATGGCCGTACAAGAAGAAGTCGAACCGGTGCGGGTTCACGACTCCGGTGTCGATCACCGTGCCCGGCACCACGTTGCCCTTGCGGTCCGCGTCACGAGAGTCCATCGGGAAAGCGCGCATGTGGTGGCGCTTGTTCACCACCACGAACGTCACCGGCGGGTTGTAGTCGTCCGACAGCATCTTGAACGTCTTGCGCAATGCCCGCATCTCTGACTGCAGGATGTCGTAGAAGCGTCCTTCACTCACACCGTCACGGTAGTAGACGACGCGCTCGGGCCGCCGGCACGTACTCGCGTAGAACGCCATGAACAGATCACGCAGCATGTGCGGCAGTTGCTGAATATCATTCGCTGCCTTCTGCGCCGCTACCCGTCCAACGTACTTTGCCGAGTACGCGTCCATCGAGGCCACAACCGATGCAATTGACGGCCGAGAGCCCATGCCAGAGCGAGGGTGCTCCACGTCCGCTCCGATAATAATCGTAGGCTCGCTGCTGACCAACGGAAGCGGCTCACGCAGGACCGAGTTCTTGCCGCTCAACTTCATGTTCATCTTCAGGCACACATTGGCGCACACCTGAAGGTTGGATTTGCGCAGGGTTGACGCGACAATACACTGGCTTGGGATCCCCAGCACTGCGTCGGAAGCACGCTTGATTCTGCCGTAGGAGGCAGACCCCTTGTCTTGCTTGATGACCATGATGAGCTGAGGTGGCCCCCTGTTGCGGGCCTCCAACTCACGGAAGCAAGTCTTCATGAGATCCTCTACCTCCGCCTGCTGACTCGCACAGCGATCGATCACGCATGGGTCTCGGCACTCCATCGAGAGCCCACACTTGCTTGCAGTGTCGACCATGATGCCAATAAAATTGCTCACATCTTGCGCGCTGACATTGGCATCCACGACAACTCCCCAGTTCCGGAGCACTGCGCCGTGCACGAACTTCTTGTCTTTCAAATTCCACTGACCACGCGATGGCCGCTCCGACACATTTGCGTACTGCACATCAGGCGGGTCCATCACACGAGCATCCGTGCTCTCGAGTTGTTGGTCCACTTTCATCCCGAACGCAGCCAGGTACGGGTCATTTTCAAAACCGGCTTGGCGGATCTGGCTGAGGATGTTCTCTCGACGTTCGCTTGGGGGCTGGCTAGTCCGGCGAATGATCTCGGCCGTATCGAGATCGTTGATATTCGGGCAGCGCTGTCCTGGTGCCACCTCGCACAGCTCGATGGGCAACCAGTTCTCCCTGCCAGCCGTCTTGCTGCCCACATTCACGAGTGGCAGATTCGGGTAACGGAGTCGCGTGTTGTACTTCCGATAGAAATATTCAGCCACGCTCATCGTCTCGCCCTTGATATCTACCATAGTTTGGTTAGCTCGGTCCGGACTGACGCCGAAGATGGCGCGCTTGCGGTCCTTGCGGTGTGTCGGAACTACCTCCACTTTGCTCAGAACCCGCGCCAAGTTCCTCATATTTCGCTCTGAGAGACTGTGGACTTCTGCAGGAGAACGTACATTCAGAGCGGCAATTGCAAGCTTCATGAGCTCGCACGGCTCGTAGAACACGGTCGCTGCCTGGTCGACATTCAGCAGCAACTTGTTCTCCGCAACGCGGATGGCTTGGTGGTATCCCCAGCACAGCTCCTTGCCTCCCTTGAGTTCGTGGGTCTTCTTCATAGCGAAGAAATTGCGTCCGACCGAAATGAGGCGCTGAGCTCCAAGATGCCGCGCTACCACGTCCAGCGCTTGGAGAATAGGCATCACGTTCTCGTCAGGGTTCTTGTAGTGCCCCTCAACACTGCTGACGGCAATCGTTTCAGCAAGTTTCACCTTGACAACAAACGTTCGCGGTGCTCTGCGATTTAGTTGAGGGCCTCCTCCACCCTTTCGTTGCTCCGAAGGCCGTTCAATCGCATCGGGGCTCACGTCTGCAAAGTCGCGAGCGTACCAGTCGAACTTGTGCGGCGAGAAGAGTGCTGACCTGCCGTCGTGCACAACACGAACCCCACCCAGCTCGGCCTCGTACTGACGGAGTGCTGCATTGATCACACTACGTACGAGTGCTCGAGGCAGCGGTCGCTCGATTCGCGGGGGCTGCGGCTTCTGGTCCTCTTGCGATCGCGCGTTCTCGTCCGGATACGGCGAACGAACCACATCGACGTGATACTTGAATATCTCTGCAGGTGCCTTGTCCAACGAAATGTTGAAGTAGTTCACGTCCATTTTCATCGTCCTGCCATCCTTGCCGAATCCCGGGCGTCGACAAATCTGCGTCTCATTCTGCAAGTCAGGATTGTTAGGATCAATCTCGAGCGGTGGGGCTTGGCCGCACCACAGTTCTTGTTGACGAGGATCCATGATCGTGTCGCCAATACTCTCATAGCCGCAGCCGTGAACATCACCAATGCCAGGACTTCGGTCAGCGCATCCCCGGCCGCCACCTCCACCATAGCCTCCACCACCTCCACCCCCATAGCGGCTGTTTCCACCAATAGAGCTGCGATCGCCTCTCGCACGACCACGACCAAAGCCGCGGTTATCGCGGTCATTTCCGTAGCCTCGGTTATCTCGATCGTACGGCTTGCCACTTCTACCATAGGTGCGGTTGTCTCGGTTGTCTTGACCATTCGAGCCAAAGCTACGATCATCACGTTCTCGCTTGAAGCCGTGGTCTTGGTCGGCACTACTACTGCCAGCACCATCGCGGGTGTACCCTCGGTCATTGCGGCCGTGATTGCTCCGCGAGTTTTCCATGTAGCGCACATCGCCGTACCCGCGAGATCCGTTGTCGTATCCACTGCTCGAACCGCCGGCGTACCCTCGACTAGCGTAAGAGTTCGAACGGCCTTGATCGTATCTCCCAGGCGAAGAGAAGTTGTAGCTACCGGGTCGAGATCCGCCTTCATAGTCGTGACTGCCGTTCCCACGAGCAGGAGCTTTACTATCGTAGGTGCTGGCGTAAGTGTGACGGGGGGTACTGCTGTGGCTCTGGTTAAAGCCGCCAGACAACGAAGAACCGCGACCACTTCGATCATCATACCCGTACTCAGCATAACTGCGGCAGTAGGAAGCGCCTTGGCTGCGGTTGTCGAACCCCCCGCTGCCGTAGCCCCCGTTATTGGATCCATAATCTCCAGAACGGTGTAAGCCGTCATCACGGGAGCTTGAATCCCCTCTGAAACTTCCTCGATGACTGTAATCGCTATACCCAGATGAGCGAGAGCTATTGAAGCCCCCGCTGCCGCCGCCGCCGCGGGAATCGTAGCCGTATCCCATTGCTTCTGGCTTGGACTGTTCCGTAATGAGAAACAGGATGCACAAGTCTGAGCGCTTGAGGGACTGAGCTCATTGAAGCCCCACAGTTGGAATTCATTTCATCAGGGACGCGCCGGCAGAGGTTTTGACTGCCACTGAGCACTATCTCAGCTGGATTGTCCCGGATTCACCGAAAGAAACTGCATCACCGAGACATGACGACACTTGCGTGAGCTCAGCATTCCAATGCAGGCAGGGTCAGCAGCAACTGCCACAAGCGCCGGTATCTAACGGTGCCATGCGCCAGCCACGATAACCAAATACACACAGACAGCGTCAGCAAAATTGGCCGGCATCACCTCCGATTCCTACTGCCTCACTACAAACATGGTATCATCAGTGAAAGCATTGCGTTCGACCGCCGAACACAAGCAACAATACGAATTCAAAACTGAGAACGTTCACTCACCGAGCCGCCATAGCGAAAATGCAGCACCTCCGCTGGCTGGCACGGGTTAGCATGACATGTGCTGCGGTTCGCAGCTATTCTGGACGACGGGCACTACAAACTACGACACTTACGTGTAGAACATTCGGTTGAGCACATTCGAGTGCACCTCGGCGAACTCGAAGCTCGACGCATTCGAGTTGTAGGAGCCCACGGTGGACGCACCGTCCGAACCCTCATTCAGGTAGAAGCGGGCACGCGCAGCGGCCAAGTGTGCGTAGTACACGGGCGTCACGAACGATACTGAGCGCGTGCATCGCGAGAACGTGTACCCCAAGTGGTACGTGAGACGCTGAATGTTCTCCGCCGACATCTTGTTCTCGTCGTGAAGCACGGTGTAGTGTCCAGGCACTGTCGTGCCCTGAATGCCGCTGTGACCATACAGGAAGAAATCAAAGCGGTGCGGGTTGACAACGCCCGTGTCGATCACCGTGCCAGGCATCGCATTGCCCTTGCGATCAGCGTCCCGAGGATTCACCGCGAAGGATCGAAGGTGGTGGCGCTTGTTCACCACGACGAAAGTCACCGGAGGGTTGTAGTCTTCAGATATCATCTTGAACGCCTTGCGCAGCGCACGCATCTCTGTCTGCAAGATGTCGGCCATTTGGCCTTCACTCACACCGTCACGGTAGTAAATCACGCGCTCCGGCTTGCGTTTTGTATTGTCGTAGTAGGCCAGGAACAGTTCACGAAGCATGTTCGGCAACTGCTGAATGTCACTCGAAGCTTTCTGCGCTGCCACACGAGCAGCGTACTGGGCTGAGTAGCGATCCATGGAGGCCACAACGGCAGCAATGGATGGCCGACCACCCATGCCTGAGCGCGGGTGCTCCACATCAGCACCGATTATTATCGTAGGCTCACTGCTGATCAGCGGAAGCGGGTCGCGCAGCACTGCATTCTTCCCGTTGAGTTTCATGTTGATCTGCAGGCAAACATTCGCGCAGAACTGCGGGTTGGCTCGGGGAAGGTTCATAGACGCAATGCACTGGCTTGGCAGACCGAGAACTGTATCGGACATGCGCTTTACGTCTCCGTACACTGGAGAATTCTTGGCCGGTAAGATTACCATGAGGAACTGCGGAGGGCCATTGCGTCGCTCAAGTTCTTGGTGGCACATCTTCATCAACTCCTCCACTTGAGCTCCGCGGTACTGATCCTGGTGGACCATAAAAGGGTTCTTGTCCTCGAACGGGAGTCCACGCTGGTCGCCCAAGCCGGCCAGCTTGCGAACAAAGTCGGAAACGTCGCGCTCGCTCACGTTAGCCGCGACGACAACGCCCCAGTTGCGCACCGGAATGCCCTCCACAAACTTCTTCCCGTTGAGACTCCACTGCCCACCATTCGGACGCTCCGAGACATTCTGGTATTGGACGTCGGGTGCGTCCATGACACGAGCCTCCGTCGATTCGAGACGTTGATCCACCTTGATGCCAAACGCAGCGAGGAACGGGTCGTTCTCAAAGCCCGCCTGGCGAATTTGCTCCATGATGTTCTCTTTGCGGTTGCGTGGAGGCTGGCTGGTCTGGCGGATGATCTCAGCAGTATCCAGATCATTGATGTTGGCACAGCGCTGCCCCGGAGCTACCTCGCAAACCTCAATGGGGAGCCAATTCTCCTGGCCTGGCCGCTTGCTGCCAACATTCACCAACGGCAAGTTCGGGTAGCGCAGCTGCATATTGTACTTGCGACTGAAGTATGCGGCAACGGACATGGTCTCGCCCTTGATGTCTACCATGGTTAGATTAGAGGGCTGGGCACTGACTCCGGAAATCGCGCGCTTGCGGTCCTTACGGTGAGTAGGCACCACCTCAATCTTGCGCAACGCACGAGCCAGCGACTTCATGTCCCGTTCCTTGAGGTCCCGCACGTCTTCGGGGCCACGCACACGTAGGGCAGCAATAACAAGCTGCATGAGCGGTCCTGGGGAGTAGAACACAGTGGCCGCCTGGTCGACATTCATCATAAGCTTGTGGTCGCCGAGACGAATGGCTTGGTGGTAACCCCAGCAAAGCTCCTTGCCGCCCTTGAGCGTGTGCGTTTTCTTCATCGTGAAGAAGTTACGCCCGACGGCAATCAGGCGTTCAGCACCAAGGTGGCGCGCCACAACATCAAGTGCCTGAAGGATAGGCATCACGTTCACGTCCGGGTTCAAGTAGTAGTCCTTCAAGCTTGAGGTGGAGATCGTCTCGACCAACTTCATCTTGACAATGAACGTTCGTGGGCCTCTGAAGCCCCGACGCTGTGCACCGTCACCGCCTGCTGGCTGCGGAGGAGGCACAGGAGTTGCGCTGGGGCCGTCTGGGTTAATGTCAGGAAAGTCTTTGGCATTCCAGGGCAACATCGCCGGTGAATACAGGGCAGCCATGCCGTCATGAACCACACGAAGACCACCAAATTCCGATTCATACTGGCGTAGCGCCGCGTTGATCACCTTGCGCACTAGCGAGCGAGGCAGCGGACGCTCCGGGCGTGCCTCTTGCTTGGGTGGTGCATCTGCCGACGGCTCGGCCATCTCCACGTCCTTGACGTCCTTGCCTTCTTGTGTTGGCTCGTCACCCATGCTTTCGTCCTTCTGGTCGGAGCCCGAAGGACCATACTTCGAGTCTGCCTGAAGGTCAGGTGAGCGCTCCACGGCTACGTGGTACTTGAAAATCTCCTGCGGTGCCGAGTCGAGTGAAATGCCAAAGTAGTTGACATTCAGCTGCGTAGTCTTGCCGCTTTGAGAGATGCCCGGTCGGCGGCAAATCTGCACTTCTTGCTGCAGATCGGCGTCATCCGCGCGGACCTCGCGAATACCAGCACGGCCGCTCCACTCTTCTTGGATGCGCGGGTCGGCGATCGGGGTTCCGATCTGCTCGTAGCCAGATCCGGAGATGGCCCCTGCACCAGGTCCTTCTTGTCCTCCGCCTCCGCGACCGCCAACTCCGCCGCGGCCTCTTCCACCGAATCCGCCTCGGTCGCGATCACCGCCGCCATAGCCGCGGTCTCCTCCACCGCGACGATCGTCACCGCCTCTGTCTCTACCACCGCGACGATCATCACCTCCTCGGTCTCCTCCACCGCGACGATCGTCGCCGCCTTGGTCTGCGTGTCTGTCGCGTCCGCCACCTCCGCCGTATCCGCGATCATCTCGTCCATGGCCTCCCCCGCCACCATAGCCGCGATCCTCTCGGCCTGCTCCACCATAGCCGCGATCGTCTCGACGGTCATCTCGACCGCCACCTCCGTAGCCGCGATCGTCGCGCTGGCCACCCGCAGCCCCGCCATAGCCGCCTCGGTCGTCCCGCCCGCCGTATCCTCCGTGCGAGCGGTCGTCATAGCCGCCGCCATGTCCACGCGGGCGGTCGTCGTGAGCTGCTCCGCTGCCGTAGCTGCCAGTGCTTCCTCCGTACCCCCCTCGGTCGTCGTAGCCGCTTCGACCTTGGTCGTACCCACCCGAGGAGCCTCCTCCGTAGCCCCCTCGGCTGTCGTAACCCGAGGATCCTCCTCCATAGCCGGTCGAAGAGTGCGAGGAACCTCCGTAGCCCCCTCGATCTCCGTAGCCGGAGGCCCCCGACCGACTGCGGTCGTCGTAGCCGCCACCTTCGTACCCCCCGTAATCTCCGCGTCCTGAGTCACCGTAACCATCCTGCGAACCGGAGCTCGAGCCGCCGTAACCTCCCCAGCTATAGTCGTCGTAGCATCTGGAGCCTCCGCCGCCGCGCGAGTCGTACCCTTGCTGTGCGCGTTGATCGTACCCCTGCTGTCCGTGTTGATCGTACCCTTGCTGTGCGCGCTGATCGTACCCGCGCTGATCGTAACCTCCTCCGCCCCCGCTGCCGCTGCTGCCCGGGCGGTTGGGGTCGTCGTAGCTGCGGCCGCGCTGGTCGTAGCCCCCGCCGCCGTAACCCCCGCCCCCGCTGTAGCTCATGCTCGCTGCAGTCTCCTGGTTCCTCGAACGGCCTTGAAGATCGCGTGCAACAATCGACACTGGGTTTCAGTATCGAATACTGAAAGCAAGATATTAAGGTTGAACCGCATCCAACCGTATCCAGCACTTCAACTTGTCAACGGTAATGCGCGAGAGTGTCACGGGGATCACTTGTCCCTCGTGACCTCAGCAACGGCGCTGGTTGAACGCCGACACGTTTGCATCTGATGAAAAGGTTGTGCTTATGGATTAGTGACTAGTTTAGTGCGGTCTTGACTGTTGATGGCCGAGACCGAAGATGCCCAAGCCAATGAAGTCGATCAATGGAATGGCGGATGGACGCTTCGTCACTTTGGAGGTGGAGCGCCACAAGCAAGTTGCAAGCGCAATCAGCAGATGATCAAGGATATCCAATTCCCTGTCGACCGCATGACTCTCCACTGACAACGGGCTCAAGTTTACTGACCCAGACGTGGCAGAACTCAAACTCGGGCAGATTCCGGACGGTATCTGAAACGTGAGGAAGGAAAAGGAGCAAAAGAATCTGCAACTTAGTACTCAAACCTGCTTTCGCCTTCCCAGTTGCTGGCGAGGCCCAGTACAGTACTGACGATCTTCACCTCTTGTCAAGATGCTGGACAATGCTGCCCCAACACAGAAGAACGAGATAGGCAAGTTTTGTTGGATGCCTGGTAGTCGTTTGTCTGTGTGCCTTTCGAACAGAGTGGTGGATGCAGATAGCGCTGTTGCGGATTGAGACGCGACATTGATGACCAATCAACTTGAACCTGTGGGCGGACAAACGCTTTGCTAGTGAATGGAGCGTTGCTTCCAAGAACTAAGTCGACCACTTTTTGCGTCTTCATCCGTGGCATCGCCACGAAGAGAAGAGCAGTCGGTTCAGGACATGAGATCCGGCAGCTCAGTCAGGACGGGAGTGCGATGGTGGAAGGTTACAAGTTCAGCCTCGGAAGTGACGTAGCTCGACTGGTCGGGACTTCGCAGAGGCTGTCTAGGCTAGACAGTCTAGCTCGTTGGATGCACGATGGCCTCATTTGAGGTGGCTCCAGCGGTGAAGGTCCACGCATTTCTGTTCCGTACCAGTTTGGGCCCACGCCATTCACCTTGAGACTCCGTGATTAAGCATCCGTCGTGGGGCTTCACGCGCTCAATGGATTGTCAATCAATTTACCGTCCGCCCCCGCAAAGGAAGTAACATCTTGAGTAGTGTAGATCCGTTTCGTTAAACTGCTGGCATCGATCGAAATAGTGGAACGTGGTGTTGAACACGCCAAACCGACAGGTAGCTGGTAGTCCAGTTCGCAACTGACGCCGCAGAGCCATGGCCAAGCACGAGGAGATCAAGACCATGAAGCTTTACCACCACCTGGACCGCATTGAGCGTCACCTGACGGAATTGGGCTACACGAGCAAAGACGTCCCGGTGGACCCGGAGCAGTTGGGCACGCTGGACTCGCTGCACTTCTTCGGGGACGAGCCCATCTGCCACATCGTGGAGCTGCTGGACGAGGCTCCGGAAAAGAAGAAGGTGCTGGACATTGGCACTGGCTTCGGAGGCACAGCTCGGTTGCTGGCACACCGCAGTGGCTGCAAGGTGGATGCTCTGGAGCTACAGCCGGACCTGAGTGAGGCAGGCCGAGAGCTAACTCGACGGTGTGGACTCAGCGATCAAGTCACGCACCTGAATGGAGACTTCTTGGCGGTCCCAGTGGAAAAGAACGGGTACGACGCTGTGGTGGGTCTGCTATGCTTCCTGCACATCGGTCATTGGCGCCAACTCTTCCAACGCTGCTATGAGAGTATCAAGCCGGGAGGGTTCCTGTACGTCGACGACTTCTTCCTTCGTGGCGACAAGTTGACGGAGGAGGACGAACTAACGCTCAAGAAGGACATCTACTGCGCCGACTTGCTGCGTCAAGAGGAGATTCGGGCGGTGCTGGGTGCGTGCGGCTTCGAGAAGGCCGAGTTCCGGGATGTGACGACCAAGTGGCAGCCCTATTTGTCGGACCGCGCGGCGCAGTACAATGCAGCATTGGAGACACACATCGCTCGCGATGGCGAGGCGGCAGCTCGTGGACTCGACCACTTCTACTCGCGTGTGGCACTGCTTTTCCGTGCTGGAAACGTGGGAGGCTACACGTTGGTCGTGCGTAAACCGCTTTGATGTGGGATTCAGTTTAACTGCTACAGCCGACCGTAAATTCACTTGTACACCTGCACTTGTACACCTGCAACCACTTGCTTCGTCGTAGACTTACATGGTGCTCATGACGCTCTCGTCCTTGATCATGGCCTCCTTGTCCAGCCACTGCTGCTCGGCTTCGTCGGCAACCTGCTCGAGTTCGTTTTCGTGTTCCTGCTCCTCAGTCAGAGTGAAGGCCTTGAGCAATGCGAGCGCTTTCTTGGGCTGGTCGAGAGGTACCATGTGGCCCGCCTCGTACACTTGCTGGAAAGCAAAGGGTCCCACCTGACGGATTCGGCCAGCCTTCTTGCCGTCCACGGTCCACTCCTTGTCTTCGGCAGCCAGGAACTCGTCGTGCTTGCTCCACGGCAGCTGCAGCGTCCAGGCCTTGCATCCCATCCAGTTGACAATGAAGTCCGCGTCGCCAGCGTACACCAGTCCCCGAATTCCAGCTTCAAGCATGGGCGGCACCAGCTGCTGGAAGTTCTTCATCCAATCAAATGAAAATCCCGCGTGGACTTCCATGTTGCAGCTCTGCCACTTGGCGCTCTTCGGACTCACATGCAGCTTCTTCAACGTGCTCTCCAGCCTCAGGAACTTTTCCACATGGCTGAAGTCGTAACACATAGGGAAGTGTTCACACTTGGAGCGAATGTCGTACACATTCAACCCCGACGCCGTGTAAGGCGCCACCAGCGCCGCATTGCAGAACGTCTGCGCCGCCAGACACGCGGCTTTCGTCGTCTGGCAGGCCGAGATCATGCCCACACAGGGCGACACCGCAGCCTTCATCGCCAAGTACACCGGATACGCCACGGCCTTGATCCCGTACGTGTTGTTGTAGGCCATGTCGGGGTAGTACTTGTACTGCACCTCGGGGTCCGTGAGCCCATTGCCAATCCCAAAGCCCTGCAGGTTAATCTGCACAGGTCCCTCCTTTTGCTGGTTGCCCGTGAAGATCCTGTGCGCGATAGCGGGCACATAATGGCCCGCATAGCTCTCTCCGAAGACGTAGAAGGGCAGCTTCTGGTACTCGGGCTTGGCCCGGAAGAACTCCTGCAGGAAGTGGAACATGTCGTCGCCCACCTCCTTCTCCGACGTGTCGTACTCGCTCCTGTCTCCGTAGCTGAAGCCCACGCCGACCGGCTGATCGATCCACATGACGTTGGCGCGCTCCGTCCACGAGTACGGGTTCTTCTTGAGCGACAGGTCGTCGTTGACGGAGCACGGGCCGTTCTCCTGCAGTAGCGCCAGGATGGAGCTGCACCCGGGGCCGCCAGTGAGCCAGATGATCAGCGGGTCGGTGGACGGAGAGCCGCGCGACTCGAAGAACCAGTAGAAATAGTTCTTGGACGTGGAGCCCGCGATCTTGAAGTAGCCGCTCAGCTGCTTGGTCGAGTCGCAGAAGCCCTCGTCCACCGAGTTCATGGTCAGCGAGTGGCTGGTGGCGTTGACGGGGGGGGCGGCATGTGCGGTGCAGGCCAGCACGGCCAGAGAGAGGAGGAATGCACGCATGGGGCGAGGCATCAGAGACAGCGTCCAGCGGGGGGGGTGAGGTCGCGGGATCTTTGCGGAATGAGACTTGTGTGCGAGTGGTGTGTGGAAGCGACTATAGTTTGTTCAAGTTTGAGGATTTTGTCCGTTGAAGTTGCTGTGTGACCATCACTCTTGTTTGCGTGTCTTGACTGCGTGACGAAGTCCATAGAGGGTGGAAATAGCCCCCGCCCTCAGAACGTCGGCCCTTCGCGTTTTGAGTGGAAATACAGCTCTCGCTGGAGCCAAGCGGTACGTGGGCCGGCCACCCGCTATATTTACGCTCGTGCCGCTCTTGAGGTTCATCGGTTGGTTTCATCGCCGGTTGGGGGGCGTGTGCTGGAGTGCCGTGCTGCCTTGTTTGCATCAAAGCGCGGAGAGCAGAGACTGCAGCTGCTGTTGGCATCATCACCATGGGCGCCGGGGCCTCCGTGACGGCCGACTCGAATGGTGCCATTCGTCTGCAGACGCCGTCGCGAATCGTCGCGGCGTTCCTGAACCTGGCCAACAAGCCGCACCACGCGCCGCTCGTGGCCGCCAAGACGCAATGGAAAATTGCCCAGCCGTTTGCTGGCGCCAATGGAGAGCCGTCCACGAATGAACAGGAGCTGTTGCACATGCTGCACGACCCCGTGGGGCAGAAGCACATTGGCACGTTCGCCAAGAAGATCATGACGTCCGAGACGTTCTTCTGCTGGGTCGAGATCAAGGAGTTCCGCGAAGCCCCTTCGATTGGGTACCGCAAATCGATTGCCAAGCTCATTTACCGCAAGTACATCAAGAACGGGTCGACGATGGCGCTCGGAAGTATCACTTCCGATCTCATCGCTCTCTACGACGTGCGTTTCCTGTGTGCGTCTTCTACTTTTGTTAAGTTGCGACGGAGCTCATCAACTCGTTTTTGTTGTTGTTGTTGTCGCTTTGTTCGTCTTGGCCCAAATGCAGAAAAATATTGTGGAGCTGGAGGCGAACCATGGCACGAGCGCGACAGTCGACTTCTTCGATCCTCTCATGACCAATATCGTGGCTGACATGTGCCAAAACACGTTCATGCGGTTCAAAGCCTCACCGGAATACGACGCCTACAAGAAGGACTTGAAGGACACGTACAACAAGGTCACGATTGAGGACTTCGAGTACCTGGAACTGCTCGGCAGTGGTGGTTTCGGTCGCGTCGTTCATGCACGGAAGAAATCGACTGGCAAACACTATGGTAAGCATCGACATTCGTTCTTCTCTATGCCCTGGTACGATTGAGGCCTTATAGGTCATATTTCTTGGTTTCAACAGCGATGAAGATTCAGCTGAAGACTGGTCTGCTGGACGAACATCACGACCAACTGAGCCAAATTACTTCCGAGAAGGATATTCTGCAGATCTGCCACAACCCATTCGTTCTGGACATGCACTACAGTTTCCAGACACCGGCACATGCTATTATCGTGACGGAGCTTGTGCGTGGCGGTGACCTGGGCGACGCTCTGAAAGCGTCCCGAGATGGCTACCTCCACGAGGATCGAGTTCGGCTTTACGCAGCCGAAATTGGCCTCGCACTCAACCACATGCATGAGTTGGGGCTTATTTATCGTGATTTGAAGCCTGGCAACGTGCTGCTGGGTGAAGACGGGCACGTAATCTTAGCCGACATGGGCCTTGCAGCAGGCTTCGACCCGCAGAAGCTCAAGAAGGAAGAGGCGAGTGGGGACTATCGGTATACTCCGATGCAACCAAAGCTCACGCGCCGGAAAACTACAGTCGGTACGCGAGGCTACATGGCACCGGAGATCATCTCCGGTAAGTTAGTGAAACGCGAACAGCGGCCTGGGTACACGTATTCCGTAGACTTCTGGTCTCTTGGAGTCACGATTTTCGAGCTGATGTGCGGGTTCCAGCCATTTAGTATGCATTTGAGTGGCAACTTCTTCCAGGAGGTGGCCAACGAAGAGATTTTCAGGTTGTCACCACGGACACAACACAAGATCGAGCTGCAAAAGATGGCACAAGGCGTGACGTTCCCGCTGCACCTTACTCGAAACGCACAGGAGTTCTTGAAACGTTTATTGGAGGTCTCGCCGGAGCATCGGCTAGGCTGTAATCTTGAGAAGGGCTTTGCTGAGTTCATGGAGCACCCATTCTTCGAATCCGTCGATTGGGAAAAGCTCATGATGAAGCACATCGACCCCAAGTTCAAACCTGCACTGCCACTGCTGAGTGACAAGAAGATTTACAGCTCGTATGAACACATGATGTCGCACTTCGACATGCGCGACAAGGACTTCATTCGCCGTAAGTATTTTTTCCTTGGGAGCTGAAAACTATCGGCACTATGATTCTAGTTGGCTGACCTGTTGCTGCTGTTTATCTGGTAGACGACTGGTACGCGGATCCGGATCCCGAAATGCAAAAGCATTTCGACACTTGGGACTACATATCGCAGTATACGTTACGAGCCGAGCTAGGTATCGCCAAGGAGCTAGACGAAACGAATATCCCGTACAAGGTGCTGCAGCTTACGGGCGAGGACAGCAAGGCAAAGTTCACGGCGAATAAATAGAGTGCATCCCTCATTAGAGCCGTGCCAACATGCTGGTTATCTATAGCGCCGCCGTGTGCATTGTAGTGGGTGCTCTGCCCACTCAACTGTAGCAGTTTAGTCAGGAAGATGGAGGCAAATAAATCATTGACAAAACGAAAGCTTGGTTCAAGTTCGTCATGGTAAGAGTGCTGTATGAATGATCACTGTAGTATGTACGACTTCTTTTCCTTTGAAGATGGATACGCTTCGTCGTTTTTGTTGGTTCACCGGTCGATATCACCTGCACCTCAGCCGCTGGTGAACGCAGCACCGCCTTCAAGAAGACCGGGGGCAATAGTTGAAGCAGTTTCCTCTCCGTGGCCTGGGTTCGAATCGGGTCAACACGTCTAGACGTGTTGAAACTTCGAGTATCGAGAAATGAAAGTTGGCCGAACTACGCCAGAAGATATAACCCTTGTCTGATAGGAGAGAATTTCCCAACGCTTGTGTCGCTTTTGATCCCGCAGCTTGCGTTCTTCTCGGAAACCAGTTACTACTGCCCATGAGCTGCCCCCGAGTCGACGAGCTAATGACAGCGTCATACGGATCACTAGCCCATCGTCTACTGTATCAACGTCGCTGCAGGGCCCGAAATCAATACTGTGCCTCCTTCCTCAGCTCTCAATACAGAAACGTCCTCGTAGCGACTCGAGACACACCGACAAACGCATAAAAGCAAGAGCTTGGAGCATAGCGGGTTGTATTGACTCGAGCATGCTACATTCGCACTAACTACTACTGGTAAATTGAGGGGGTTCCTCAGTAAAAGTTTGATTTCTATGGAAAATTCTCATCGTATAAAATCAGTGTGGTGGTACGTTTATCCTCACCGGAACCCCGTTGACAACAACATGCAAATATACATGCACAGTCTTCGTGTTCTTCAGGAAAAAATTAGAGTTTAGTTAGCGCCACACCGATGTCCAAGGACATCTCGACGGCTAGTGTATTTTTTCATCCTCAGAAGCACAGATCGATTTGGTCCACACGCTCAGAAAGAAAAAGTATCCGCTGCCGTCTGTCGCCGTCGCTGTCAAAAGTGGAAATGAGTGAGGCCTGCAACCTGTCGGCACTTTGCAGGAGCTCTTCCGCCACTCATTTTTGGCGGGTCAAACCTGTACTAAATGATAATCATACGGGCTTCAGCCCATGAACCCGTTATGAACCTGTCAGATAGGATAGTGAAACGACGCGAGCAGCACTTTTGACGATGGTGAGCACTATGTTGGCCCTTCAGGGAGACAATTGCACCACTCCAGTGCGCTGATAGATCTGTCGTTGCTATCGGATTATACCGGTGTACAACATTTGATTCGAAGGGGGATGCGTATCCGCTGCCAAATGTTGCGCGTCTTCACGAGATTACCATTCGCAGTCGCAAACACTTTTGGAACTACCGGTTGAACTTGACTTGCAAACGCTTTTGTGTCCAGCCTTCCGGTTGACCTGGTCGGGGCGCTCGATATAAAAATACCTGCAGGGGACTTGTAAATATCCGTTGCATTGTTGCTGACAGACACTACCCCGTCCTCATTACCGCGCTGTTACCGCCACTGCCTCATGGAATGGGAAATTTATTCGCCAAATGCGGCGTCCCGTCCAACCACTCGCAGGAGATGGCCTTCAACCATGCGCTCCATCTCAATGAGACGCTGCTGCAAACGCTTAGGGGGCTTGGCCTAGACCACAAGCATCTCTTTGCGCTCCACCAGATCTTTTCGGCCATGGATAAGGGTGCGTGAGCGTCGACCAAGCATGAACCGATGTATAAAGACATATACTAATGTCCGTGGTGCTGTGCGCTGCAGACAAATCGGGAGAAATCAACCTGTTGGAGTTCTTCGACTACATCGGTTCGTGCAGTTTCACTTGTTCGGTCATGGCAGAGGAAAAATCTCTAATTGCTGTGTCGGTGTCCTGCTAGACTTGAAGCGGAGCCGCTTTTCGGAGAAGGCATTCTCGGTCATGGATCGGAATGGTAGCGGCGAAGTGGACTTCATCGAGTTTGTGCTGGCTGTGTGGAACTATTGCTCGTTCAACCACGCCAGCCTTGTTCGATTCGCGTTCGACCTGTACGACGTCGATGGAAGCGGCGAGATCGAGCATGATGAAGTTGTACGGTGTGTGAGAGAAGTGTGGGGAAGTGCTTGGGAGTCCAGTCCAAGCGCCCACAAAATTGTGGAGAAGCTAGATACTATCATGGAAAATACGGCAAACAACCGCCTGTCCGCGAATCTCTTTCAAGAGTTCGCTATACGGCATCCGATGCTACTTTTTCCTGCGTTCGAACTGCAGATGGAGATTCAGCGGAAAGTATTAGGAAAGCGATTTTGGTCGCGCGCAACCGAGAAGCGCGGCTCGATCAACGTGGCAGCACTGAACTGGGAGCATGTGAAAGAAGTGACACTGATATCCAGGCAAGCCAGCTCCAATTTGCTCACTTCGATGGAGGACGATCTTGGCCGACAGCTACAACCTAAGGCCGTAGAAATGTCTCCTAATTGGTACGGGCGAGGTTCAGGCTTTCGGCCATTTTCTCAGCGGTCAAAACGCACTCTTGTCTCCAGCACGAACAATAACAACGCCAATAACCCTGGTGGCGGCGAAGAGGTTGCAGATAATGGAACGGTCAAGCTTCCTGACTTAAAGCGAACGATGACCCTCGCTCAAAGGGATATACGACGGCAGTCCGCCCCAGCAGTTACTACAAGACGTACGTCCCAGGCGATGGTCCCCAAAGTTGTTAAAGTTGCAAGTCCAACGCATGCATCACAAGCCCGTGCTCATGAAGCAAAAAATGCGAACATACCAGGTTCGGTACATTAGGGAATCGTATAAAAGGTTAGACAAGAGGTAGAATACCATCGATGGTTCATTGCAAGCACTGCTCCCGGTCGAGCGAGAGTTTCAGCAGATCTGCGTCAAATCCAAAGTCATAGAAGACTATGTCAGTACCAGAACAGCCTAAAATATGGGCGAAGTAACAAGGTCGTACGCTGCGGTTGTTCGTTCTCATATCGCGAGGAGTTCTGAGCTGTCGACGTCGGCAACGACGCTCTTGTCTGGCTCGCCTTGTGTGACGAGTAGAACTTGTGGATAGCTTCCTGATCCAGCACCTCTTGTCGGGCTCGTATGGTCTGTTGAATAGCCGACACCTTGTGTCTCAGTCTGTCCGCCTCGCTCTCCTGCGGCACAGAACTCGTCAGCGCCAACGCTTCGGTGATCGTAACCCACCTCCATCTCTCTACCTCTCGCACCTGTTTCTCGATCGAGTTGACGATTGTCATGGACGCGTTTAACATATTGGACGCCAGCATCTCGAGCGCCTGCTGCGCCTGGTTGTGCGCCTCGTCCACATGCGCCTTGGTGACGGTCTTCCGGGTGCAGGTAGAGGGTGGACCATCCGCCTTGCAGCCAAACGCCGACTCGTATAGCGCCGCCACCTCCTTCATGTACGCGACGCTTTTCTCGAAGTTGCTCCACACGTCCGCCTCCTCTGCGCCATGGTCTGCAGCCACAGCCACCGCCTCCTCCATGAGCCTTGCAATGCGGTGGACGCCTCTTCAGGGAGGGCTGTCCACTTCAATCCGTTCTAAGTACGATTTAAAGACCGTACTTAGTACGACAAAGATCGTACAGCAAGGGGGAACGAAGACAATCTGACAATCCACAAGAAGGGAGAAGCCGCGAGAAGAGACCATCACTCTTTCCGACTGGATCTCCGTACGTGCATGAGCAGCAGCGGCACGCGCAGCAAGCAGACGCGGCTGCTGCGGCAGGCCAGCGTGCTGCACGAGCTACAGGAGACGCAGGAGAAGGACTCGCTGGACGGCCGCTACGCGCGGCTCATGACGGAGCTCGCCGCCCTCTGCAGCGACCGCAGCAACGTCATCACGGCCGATTCGCTGCAGTTCTTCGCCTCCAGCGGCCGCGCCGAGCCCGTCAAGCTCGAGCGCGCGCCGGAGCGCACCGACGCCCAGCAGAAGCAATGCGGTGGCGGCTCCGCGGCCAGCAAGCAGGACGACCTGCTCAGCGCCGACGCCGCGCGCCGCCAGCGCGTTGAGGAGCTCACGCGTTTCTTCATGGAAGCCAAGTCGGACATCGAGTTCGCGCTGGGCGGCGGCCGCGACTTCCACGAGGCCAAGGACAAGGACAAGGAGGCCGAGAGCGAGCGCGACGAGGACAAGGAGGACGCCGAGGACGTCGACGAAGCCCAGGACGACGTCCAGGACCCCGAGAGACAGATGGCCAAGCTGCACGCCAAGCTGCTCAAGGACAAGCTCGACAACCGCGTGTATAACGTCATGCTGGGCCACATCCGAGAGCAGGATCCGGCGCTGTACGGAGCTATCTTGTGCCACCCGCTCGTCACCGGAGTGGACCCGAAGAAGGACAAGAAGAAGAAGAAGAAGCGCAAGGACAGAGAACGCAAGGAGAAGCAACCCTCACAGAGCAACGTTGGAGCCGGCATGCTGACGCCCGATTTGACAGCCGAGCCACTGTCTGGCGAAGAGATGAAGACGAACATCAGTCGGTTCGTGGCGAAAAGCATTGCAGAAGGATCGCTGCAGGGCTTGATGCTCGCGGCGAAGCTGGTGCTGTCGTTCTTGGACCAACAAAATAAAGCGAACAATGCGGCGCTGCCGACATTTCCGCTTGCGTCGCACCTGCGAGTGCTGCGTGGAGAGAAAGCGCCGGAATATAAGGCAAAAAAGGCAGCTGCGACAGGTGCTTCGGCGACGAAAGAAGTCACGACGCCGACGAAAGCAGATGAGACCATGGCCGACACGAGTGCTCTCGATAGTGCGGGAGGCAATTTCGAAACGGATTTACAAAGCGTCGTCCTGGAGACTGCAGCTTCTGCTGAAATGGATTTGGACTCAGACAGTGGATCTATTGCCAAGCTCCGTGCACGGTTAAGTCGATTCGGTGACGATGGCGATGATGGAGACGATGACGAAGATGACGACAATGAGTGCGGAGAAGGCGAAGACAGCCTTGGTGGTGAAGGTGTGGATGAAGACGCGCTGATGGCCCGCGCAATCGCTTTGTCACTCTCCCCCGAAGTAAACCTGCGGGATCAAAATGCATCAGGCGGTGCTTCATCAACCCCCAAAAGCGAGAGCAAGTCAGACGGAGCGGCGGCGGAGCCAAACGGGCCCCCCGTCGTGAAGACTCGCCCTCCCAAGTTTTCCGCTGAGGAATTGTTGGAGCTTGGTCCATTTACACTCCCTGGCGATTCGATCCTCGAAGTCGACGGGGCTACTGTCGTGATGGCATTGATAGTCCAGATGACAAAGGTATGCATGGAGTACCTCAAATCTTGCCAACAAGGTGTTCTCCCCAACAAGTCACCTGTTCAGCCGCATCCACTGACGTTCATGCTCCTGAACTCGTTATTGAGGGATTTGCACACTACAGTCGCTCCTCATCATCGATGGGCTGAGGACCCGACTTGGGTTGCGAAGTGGCGCTTATTTTCGTCGTGCTCGATGCTTTCGCTTTTCTGCGTGCTAGAAGTACACTTTTTCCACGTCGAAGTGATGGGTGTTGCTCCAGCTTCTGTTGGTCTGGGGCAGATTCCAAAGCTGAACCACCAACAAAGCGACGGCGCAAGTGAAGGTGGCAACCCACTCTTGGAGAGTTTGAAGTCACTAGTCCTTAATTATATCGCCGCCGAGAGGCCTTCTGAAGTTAACGCCGATACGGATGTCATCGGCGCAATCATCTTTTCGAGCCTGAAATCTTGCTCTCCGGTTGAAGTGCAAAATGCCGCAGTGTACTATTACGCTCGGGTTCGTGAGCAAGCCATGGCAGTGTGGATACGAGCTTTTGCTATCTTCTACGGTGGGCAGAAGGAACGGCATATGATACTGGCATCAAAGCTGGCCGAGTGCCTTAAGCTCGCCCGCAGTGGTGAGCAAAAAGCTGAGTGGAAGTTTCACCAGCTAGACCTTTTGTGCGCTCGATTGGCATTGCCCGATATGGCGCAACTCTTTGTGCCCACTTGTGTAGATGTTATTGAACACGACAGCAAGATCGAACGTGGACAGAATAATCAAAGCGGAAGTGACTCGAGCGTGAAGCCAATCGACGATGGAGCTCTTCAAAATGCCGCGTCAAAAACAGGCAATATCAAAGCAAAGTGGAGCCCTGCCGTAATTCGTGCTTCGCTTGAGTCTGGGTCTCTTAGTGCGCGCTGTCTCTACGACTACATATCGGGGCATGGCCCTCCTGGTCTTCTGGATGCGATAATGGAAAGCCCTGGTGGTGGCCCGAACGACGACACGCTGAACGCTGATACATTGGCAAATGCATACGATGAAATGTGGGATATGGGACGCAAGCAGAAGGCGGATGCTTTGGAATGCATCAATCGCCTACCCATCCTTCTTGATTTGCTGCGCGAAAGCATTTTGTCTGCAGGGTGGCACAATTTCTCGTTTAAAGACAGCTACGAATTGGTGCACGCCCCGTTGCTACCGCTCCTCGAAAAAGACGACGGCTCTTTGCGACCAGCGACCCCGAATGCTCGAATTGTCTTGCTCCGATCTCTTCAAGACTTGATGATTCAACGACTAGGCGGCTCTCGCGGTGACGAGCCTCCCGCTGTGGAGTTTGATTCTTCGAGATGCGCTGAAACTATGACGCTTTCGGACGGAAACCGAACTGCAAAGCAATATACTGCGAAGCAGTGGGGAATGGTGATGGCTACCACCGGTTGCCCTCCTAACACGGGAATTCATGAGTGGGGTGTCCGTCTTGACCGCTGCGAGAAGGGGCATATTTTCCTTGGCGTTTGTACGAGAGATGCATCCGTGGCAACTTACGTTGGTGGTGACCGGCAGGGATGGGGACTCATCGGAACCCGAGCGCTTTGGCACGCCCGAAGCAAAGTTCGCGGCGACTATGGCGACGGGTTTACTACGGGCAGTGTTGTTCGTGTTCGACTGAACACGGATAGCGGAGCGCTTTCGTTCGGTGTTGGGGATAGTGACTGGGGTATTGCTTTTGACGGCTTGACGCAGCACGGCACCTTATATCCTGCAATTGGTCTGTACCAACGAGACGATCAAGTGACAATTCTGCCAGTCCAACCGACAGTGGATACAAGTTTTGCGGCATCTTTGCGTGGTGAGGCAATGGAACCCAAAGGCGTCGCGATTCCTGCTGTTCTCAAACCATTCCTGCATCACGCAGGAGCCTTGCTGGAGTCCTGTTGCTCATTTTTGTCGAGCCCTGCACTGAATGAATTGAGCATTGCATCAGATCAGCAATCAGCTCTTACTGCAAGGCAAAAAATTGAGCGTGCGCGTGACTACGAGCTGTTGGTATCTTCGTACCCGTTGCTGTTTTCAATGGTAACCCCTCTCATCAGCTCCTTAAGCCTTATCCGGAACTACCACGGCTTGTCTTCGACACTGGCCATGACGTTTATGCCTTGGTGTATTCGTACCATGCAATGCATTGAACGTGTGAATCAGGCTCTTCGAGCACTGGCACCATCCATCGAAGAAGATGACGACGTTTCTCCTGGCAGCCTTGTGCTCAGCGTAGCTGGAGAATGGGAATTGAAGAGTGTGGCTGCTGGCAATATTCCGGCTCAGCAATACCACCTCACGCTTTCTCAAGGCAAGGATGGATCGATGCAAGGACGCAGCAGCGGCTCATTTACTACTGTGACATTAAACGGCGTCGCTCGAGGAACTAAAGTGTCGTTTGTGGAAACTTGGCGTCAAGGAGGCACATGCTTGGTCGAGGGGCGTATTCGTGCTGACGGCACCGTATTCACAGGCAGCTACGAAGACACGAAAAGCCATACGAGTGGTTGCATTGTCGGAAACAAAATATCACAAGACACCAAGGACACGGATGGACGCCAGTGGGTGAGCAACCAACTCGTCATCCTGGAAATGGTAATTGCCAACTTACTGGGCTATTTAGGCCATGCATTGACGAGTTTAAAGAGTGATGATCTCCTTGTCGACAACGTGGGTACGGGTCCTCTCAGTCTGAATGATGTCGTCAAGGGTGATGAAGGTGATAGTGATGACGGCGACATGTCCAAGTTGGCATCTTCCGATTGCTCGATTGATGAATATGACGAATGGGTGAGTAGCTCCTTGCTTGAGGGTGGGTTGCCCCTGGATAGCGTACAAACGCATTTAAACAGTGTGCTTGAGCGATGCTCAGATATTACTGGTTTCGGGTCTGCCATGGGCGCTGGTTCTTTACCTGTGCTTACGGAAGCTACCAAGACCTGGATGCAGTTTGTGTTGCCCAAGACGCTTATAACCCCTCTTCGAATTACCAACAGTACGCTTGTGTCTACGGCTAGTGTGGATAACCCATTCTTGAAGGATCTTATCGATAACCGCGGTGAGGCAGCATCGTTGGATCGGTGGGTGTCCAAGCACGTTGGCGAGTCGCCATTTGTGCGGCTAGGAGGGGAGTCCATGAAGGCCACTCGACGTACTGTTTGCGCTGCCATGATATGGCATAGCGGCTTCTCGAACTCCATCAAGAAGCATATTGATAATTCGCAGAGTAACTTCGCAGAAAGTGACATTCGACCACACGACAACTTGATGCACATCTGGCGAGCTGCGCAGCGAGTTATCGAATGGGCGATCAGGGCAAAGAACTCGATGGGGTCCTCTTACACAGTTGTGGCAGGGTTGGTGATTCGGAAGGCTCAGTTTTTGCTCGAGATTGAACCTAGCGCGAAAGCTTTGGCGGCTGCCGAGGCAGTATTTGCGCTGACGACTGTGGACAGCGGTACCCAGAGGATAGCATCCAAGTCAGCAGTGTATGAGTGCGCTGAGCGTATTTACAGCGATGTACTGGTGCAAGTTGCACGTTTTGTGGAAGCTCCTATTCGTGTGTCAACACTTCAGTCACGGATGCTAGGAAATTGCACTGCAGCATTCCTGCGAACAATTGGCATGCTGTCCTTCAGAAATTTTGTCGGCGACTCCAGTAGTAATCATCGCGGAGTTTTGAGTGCGGAACGTCACGAAGTCATCCAGTCTTCATTCGCATTGTCTAGTGCGCTACAATGGCTGTCCCCAACACTGGCTAATTTTAAAGCCAACGGTGGTCGTGGCGCATCACTGTGCAAGGACTTTGGAGACTTCGGTGCTAGTGTAGTCCCGGCGGCTATAACATCGTCTCAAGCCAGTACAACAAAGTCAACACACTACCTGAGTGGCCTTGGCGGCTGCGGAAAGCATTTGAAGAATGACCTAAGGGAATCATTTGAGTCGTTGTATGGATATCTGAGTGCCTCGTTATCCAAGGCTACATGGGCCCATGATGCCGATCTGCAACTGGTTATTTTGCTAGCATGGGGAATCATCATCCAGCCAGATGATCATTCATTCTTGTCACGCGTTGGCATTTTCAGAGTGTTGCAGACTGTATTGGATGAGGCCCGCGGGTCTAGTGATATGACCTCAGCGGAAACTTCATCTGGCTTATCACAGAATTCTCCTGACGACGCGGTATTGATTGCGGAGAACAAGAAGAAGATTGTCCAGGCTGCACTTAAAGTGGTACATCTGCTTGCCGCGCAAGTTGCTCATGCAAGCGATACAGCAGACGGACTTCTTAGCGCATCCGATCTCCCCTCGACTCCAGGTCTCAGTTTGGGTTCCATTCCATTGTTGCGCAAACCTTCAGGCCCCGAAACACTCGGCAAGTCCGTGTTCCACATGCTGTATACGGAGTTGAAGAACTCTTTAGAAGAGATGCGACAAACTCGAGGGAATATGGCTGCTAATGCTCCGCCAACAGCGTTTGTGACTGACCCGACGCAATCCGGCGACCCGAGTACATCTGGATCGGAAGCAGACTTTGGAGATGGTCTGGACGATGCTCAGGAGTATTGCTACCAGATCTGTTCACTGCTGTACTCGGTGAGCGGTTCGCCCGTTTGCAGGTCGCACCTTTCATCGTCTCGGTGGCTTCGGTTGCTGCTTGCGCTTGTCGATGTGAACTCGCCTCAGATACAGCGACGCATCCTAAAATTGCTTCGTCGGCTTCTGCCGTCCCTCGATCCATCTTCTATCAGGGTTCGATACGACGAGGTCGAAAGCTTTGACATGGATAGTGACGACGAGTACGAAGCTGATCAGGATGAGCCGGACCATGCATCCACGTTGATCAACTTCTTTGTGGGAATCGTGGGAATGAATAATCCTCCAAGTGTCGCTGAGGTAATGCTGCGTCGACTCGCAGATTCCAGCAATCCTGGCAGCGCTGAAGTCCCACGTCAAGGTGCAGGTTCAGATTTCAATCACGGAGGCCTCGCTGCTGAAGTAGTACTGCTTCTCCGTTCGTTGTATGAGTCGGATAAGTGGGCAGAGTATTTGAATCTCGCGATTTCCGACGCTCTCGCCTCAATTCCCCTTGAGTGTGTCACAGAACAAGAAAGGGCTGTAGCAGACACTGCAGATTCGGATGTGGAAATGGAAGACATGTCGAAAGAGGAGCCGTCACTCGAAAGCTGGACGGCGCAAACAACGAGTTATGTAAAGGCCTTGTCTGCATTGTGCATACTGGATGGCCATATTGAGGGTCTTCACGTCGGTGGAACAGTCAAAATTATGCCTCGCTCTGGTTCGTCTTTACAAGAGATTGCCTTCCGAGGTGCTAGAGGCGTAATTGTTGCCTATGAGCCGGAGAAGTCGGCAGCCGAAGTATTGCTGCGTGGGAGCCGCGTGGATGAGGTGAACGGTCAACAACAGTCCCTGGCCCCAAGTCGCTCCATACCGGTAAGTGATATAAGGTGAAGGTTTGATGAGAGGAACAAAGTACTTATCGTTTATGTATATTGTTATTACAGACACGCCCAGTTCGTGTGCCTATCGATGATTTGCTTGCAGTCCCAGAGGTTGAGTTGCCAAACAAGGCGTTTTCGGACACGGTCTTGAAATCGTTGCTTGTCGAACGATTCCCGTATTTCTTGGCAGAAGTCAAGAAGAGCCTTATGGAGGTGAACATCGTTGATGCTCTCAACGAAGCTGGCGAGGAGGGTGGAAACGATGGAGATAGCGAAGATGACGATGATATGTCCAATGATGGCTCTTCGTCGCCATCGGCGATGGATAGCGAAATGCCCAGTGGCGCTGGCGTTGAATCTGATTCTGAAGCCAATGGATCTCCCCGTCACCAGAAAAATGGCGCTGAGTCCGCGTCACGAGCGGAACCTACTGACGTTATGGCAGAGATGGAGAAGGAATCACGACTTCATCGAATGCTGCTTTGTCAGCATGGCCTTCGTGCTGCTGCTACGTTGCTGAAGAATGATCATTGCGCTGCGACATTCATCCGTGGTGTCGGCCCTAGTGGTCTGAAGGATTTGCTGACGGTTGCCATTTCCGAGACGCCTACAACCGCAGGAGTCGGAGATATTTCCTCTCTGGAAGAGAGTTGGCTAATGCTGTGGTCTCGCTGGTACGCAATTAGAAGTGCTCACGCAGCACCATCGCCCCCGGCAGACGCCAACGGCGGGAAGAACAAGACAAACGATGCAGTGGTAGCCGACAACACCTCAGGACCAATGGTCCAGCAAATGATGGAGATGGGATTCCCGAAGGAATGGTGCGATGTTGCTTTGGCTCGCTGCTCTCAGAATGTTGAAGCTGCAATCAATTTCTGCTTCGAGCACAGTAGTGACATGGAGCGCCTGGTGGCGGAATACCGATCAAGCCGAAAATCTGGTGGAGATGGAAGCTCGAAGTCTTCTCGAAAAGACGATTTCGAAGCTATCAGTCCTTTACTGGAGCAATTATCTGAGATGGGATTCCCTTTCAACTGGTGCAAAAAGGCACTAGCTGCAAACAGGAACAACGTAGACGCAGCTTTGACGTGGATCCTATCTAATGGTGAGGCGTTGGAAGCGGAAGATAGACGAGATGAAGAAACCAATCTTCGCGCTTCAGGCGGAGATGCTGCAGATGAAAATGTTCCGAGTGCTATTCCCGACGGCGACGATGCTGTGCTCATGCCGAACCCGCTTCGAGCTGTAAGTGGTCAGGCCTGCATCGAAGAACACGATTTAATGGTGGAAGGCTTGGTTGGTGGCGGCTTCGCTAGCGTTGGCGCACCCGATTGTCTCGTTTCAAGCGGTCGATGGTACTACGAAGCAATTCTTCACACGAACGGCTGCATTCAAATCGGCTGGGCTGACGTAGCGTTCTGCGGTGCTGCTGATCGCGGAGATGGAGTTGGAGATGGTGCGCACTCATGGGCATACGACGGATGGAGACAACAGCGGTGGCATGGCCGTTCGTCACCTTGGGGATCTAAGTGGAAACAAGGAGACGTTATCGGTTGTGGTATCGATGCAGATGCAGGCACCATCATCTTTAGTTTGAATGGCAAGATGAGATCGGCTAACATGGGTGTCGCTTTCCGGGCTATTGACTTTGCTCGCGGTGTGTACCCGTGTGCAAGTTTCAACCGTAGAGAGCGTTTGCAGTTCAATCTCGGTGGATCCCCTTTCAAATACCCTCCACCGCCAGGATTTCAGCCGATCTTGAACGTGCTAAGCGACGCCTACGACCTTAGCTCGGTACCCAAGGGCTTCGATGTGATTGGATCCCGAGAAGACTGCCTAGAAGAAAGCGTAGGTGAAGAAACCTACTCGAGTGATACCAGATACTTCGCACGGGACATGCATCCGTCAATGCTTCGGAGCTCAGGTCACAACCGCAGTAGTGGTTTTGCCTCTGGCTCCGGCGTGACGAAGGCGGATGCCTTGGCCGAGATCAAGGCCCTTCCCGATAACCGAGTGTACGTCGAGCTGCTAGTGGTCACGCGTTCGCTTGCAATCCTGCAAGCAAGGCGAGCTCTGTTGACATTGCTAGCTAAATGGCCGACATCAGTAGTGGGATCGTTCTCAATGGCAACATGTTTATCTGGTGGAGATCCGCTACATGCTGCCACGGAGAGAGAGGATTCGGCACGATTCGTCGACTTCATCAAACTCATTGCGAGTTTGAGTGCTCTCCACGTATCCAATGCTCTGCCCAGCACGTCGCTGACACTTCCCGACAGTGATGCCCTTCATCTTCTGGATTGTGGTGCTACCGGCCGATTTGCACTGGGCTTGCTTTCTGGAGTTGTACAATCGGCGCTGAACAGCGCTCTCGCGACGATTACGTCTGGAGCATGTGATCGCAATCCCCTGGTGGATACGATTCTCTCGTCAATTTCTTCGGAGGTCAAAAGAGCTTCCCAGCACCAGTATGCTAGAATCCCATGGAATACATCGGAGGCTGCCATTACTGCAACTCTCCTGCAGATCACAGCCGAAGCAGGTCAAACATGGTCCGATAAGGAAGTGCTGAACCACCCTAACCTTTTCCTTGCGGAGTGGATCAGTGGGTTGCTGCTAGAATCTTTGGAGGAGCACAAGGGGAGGCTTTCGTTACCTGTGCATGACCAAATTCGGCAGCAGTTGCTGCAAGCTTGGATTTCTTCACTGAAGTCCCCGAGTATGTGTGTCAAAGAGCGAGGTGCAACCATCCTTGCTGGAATCCTGCAAGACATTCTACCCAAAGCAAGTGGAATCGCTAATGAAACTGATATCGGATGTATTGATGACGAAACCAAGAACCGGCTGAAGTTGGCGTTGGGTGTGCTTCCATTGCAGCGTCTTGTCAATCTCTCACAAGAACGCATTCTCCGCGAATACCCAAACGTGCCTGTATGCTCAAAGTACGTTGAAAGCCTTGTAGAGCTCGTTTCTGCTGCCGGCTTGGTGATGAGTGCGGTTGGACAGTCTACCGATAAACTGTTTGAAAGCAGTTCGTCCCTGCAGTTACAGGCTTGCAAGCGAATCGAGGTCGACCTCGAGCCGATTGATCAGAAGGAATATGAAGAAGTAATGGCCGCGAAGAAACTCCTGCAGGCTCAGCAGGCGCAACAGGCTGCTGAGGAAGCTCTGAATCAGGAAAAACTTGCTGCAGAGCGAGCGGCGGCTGTGGAAGCTGGAGTTGAAAGAGATTCGTCTGAAAATCTAGATGAGGCGAATGCAGTGGCCATCAATGGCGATACTGCAATTCAAAATTCCGAGGATGACGCTAGCTCTATCAGAAACAGCGGCGTCAGCAACATGGAGGTTGACAATAGTGATTCCGAGGAAGCTCCGGATATTACGCTGTCCGCAATTGCCAACATGGTAACAGAGGATAGTGACGTGATGGCAGCCACGGCTGCGATTGCTGCAGCGTCTGGCGACCGACTAGGCATCAAGGGACCAGGGCGAAGAACAAAACTGCCCATGCCTGAGCTGCTTCAGGAGAAGGCTAATGCCACGTTTGAGTTCCGCTTACCGGAGAAGGATCCTGTCTTCGACACTTCTATGCTGAACACACACGAAATCGACGTGTTGGAAGCCGCAAAGCGGGGTATCATGAGGGAGGAACCGAGAGGCTGGAAACATGGTAATGACGTAGGAGTGCTAGCTGACTCTCACACACAGCTATGGAGTGGCACATTGACACAGTTCAGGTTACGCCAAAAGCAAGAGGAGACCAACCAACCCGAGTTGAAGATTGGGTGCAAGGTGATTCGCGGGCCTAACTGGAAGTGGCGCGACCAAGACGGTGGCGAAGGCAGCGTGGGTGTTATTGAGGGCGTGTCACCTTGGAGCGGAGTGGATGGCGAAGGCATGTCCGTGCGCTGGCCTAACGATTCGTTGTACACGTATCGCTGGGGTGCAGACGGTAATTTCGACCTAATTCACGTAGAAGTGGATGAAGAAGGCAATATCACGCACCAGCACACTACTCCCCAGGCAAAGCAGGAGGATGAGGGATCGTTCGGATCCGAGCTGCACCTCGGTGTGCTACTGAACCTCTTTGTTGACGAAAACGTTACGGCTGCGGCAAATGCTGAGGCCGTGAAGGTGGCTGGCCTAATGGAGTGGCCAGACTACAGTGCAGCTGTTCGCGTCGTTGGTCTGAGATATCCTGACGGCTCTCTTTGCGTCCAAGAGTTACAGCTAACACGCGGCAACCCCGACATGGGCTGGATGCTTCGCTTTGGAACGGAGAAGTGGCAACCGGGAACGAAATATATGCTGCACTCGCTTAAGACGCCAGACTCCCCGGTTGATGACGATGCTTCGAAGGTTGATACACTTCGCGGCGAATACACGCATGCTGGTGTGAAGGGTGGAGAACTTGTTGAAATCCGGGGAGAGCTTCAAGTATCAACGAAGTATCTGTTCACGATGGACCACTACAACCACTTCTCAACGCTTGGCATTTCGTCTGATGGGCTGTCGGTCACGTGTCACAATGGCGAGTCGCGGAACCTTGCGCTTGGAACGGTGGGATTCACTACTGGTGTTCATTACTGGGAGGTCCACGTAGAGCAAGCCGAGTTCGGCAGTGTGTTCATTGGTGTGTGCGAAAAGGCAGGCCCACCCGGTTCTCAGGCTGCGCTGTCGAGCCGCTTGAACAGGTGGCACGGATGGGGCTTTGTGAACTTCCGTGCAACATATCACAACAGCACAGAGCGAATCTATGGTGATCACTTCAACGCAAGCGATACCATCGGCGTACGACTCGACATGGAGCAGGGCAAGCTGTCATTCTTCATGGACGGAATCAAGTTTGGCGAGCACATCGTATCGGACCTGGGCGTCGCTTTCGAGAACATGAAGGGCGAGCGCAACTCTCGTACGTTGTACCCATGTATCGGTATGCGCAAGGGCGGAGATCGTGTGACGTTGAACCAAAAGTGGATCTCAATGCCTGGAGTGTCTGCACGCCAGATTCTATCGGACGCTGTAGATGTCAGCAAGTCGTTGCATTCGTGGTATGTTTCGATTCAGCAAGGAAAAGCTGCAGCCAACACTGGATCGTCAGCAAGTGGACCCTCTTCGCCATCTTCTCGTGGGGCTGAGGCAATGACTTTCTCTACGCCAACGACTCAGGATGCTCGGGTGAAGCTGCCGGAAATGCTGCTCAGCGAGAGTTGGTCGGAATGGAAGCGGTGGAGTGCCAATCACTGGCAACGGTGTCATGTGCGACCACGCGGAATTTCTGTGGACTTTGACACGTCGCCTGTTGCTTGCATCCGCGCCAGCAATGCTGCTGGCCTTGGTGCTCCATTCTTGGCTGGTGATCGTGTGCGTATGTGCTCAAAGTGCGGACAAGAGTTGAACCAACCCGAAGAAGCTGTAATATTGGGTGTGTACCGCGGCTTCCTCTGGTACCGTACCGAAACACAAGGAAATGAAGGTGCAGACGAAGGGCGTGCGTGGGCCTGGTATTGGTCTCCAAGTGAGCTGCCCGAGCTCCTTTTGATTCGTCGTGGCGGCAAGGATATGACGCTGATTGAAAACAGCGCAATGGACATGTCGGATTACGAGAATGCGCCCGAACACAGTCCATTTAAGCCCCGTTCGACATTGGAAGAGCGTGCACAGACCGATTTTGATGCTTTTGTCGAGCTAGCTACGCGAGCTCATACGACCACGTCGGATATGCAGTTGGTGGAACGCCTGAACGCCTATTGTGCAGCAATCGGACTGGACGTGACGAACTTAAAGATTACGGATGTAGTAACCCCGGCGGAGATGGAGGACGGCAGCACAAACCCGGTGCGCGGACGCTCCCGGACGCATTCGTTGGTGGTGGATGATTATTTTACATCACCAGCTTTGAAGATTATCAGTGGCGCTGAGTTGCGTGCGCGCACAGCGGTTCTGCGGGTTCTGAACAGCAAAATCCTTCGGGTGCTTCCGATCATTGCTATTCAGCCTGACGATGGTAGTAGCACTCAGTCGATTGAAGTTGCAGGCACTGCAGGTGGTTTCACCAAACTCTCGGCCGAATTCTTGTCGACAAGCCTGAAGTTGCGTTCGCTACGACGATTAGTTTTCACGAGCACGAAGCGTGCCTTCTGGGACGATGTACTACGTGCGACAACGACGAGTACACCGCTCCCGTCCGACGAGTATGAGGACCCACGTGAGATTCGCGTTATTCGCATTAACCGCATTCAAGCGCAAGCGTCGAAGCTGAGTTTGCTATCTCAACCAGGTGATCGCTTGCGTCGTTCGGTATTCGGCCAGCTCTACCGAGAAATGCGTGCGTGGAGCGACAGCTTCTTCCGCCGTGCCTACTGCGGGAAGGGCCACGGCGGTCAGCGTCGTGCTTTCAAGGTCAAATTCCTGGGTGAGGGTGTGAATGACTACGGTGGACCGTATCGCGCAGTCTTCGAGCAAATTGTTGACGAACTGCAGATGGACAACGTGGAGTTGGCGAAGGGCGAGCAGGGCCTGCTGCCATTGCTGATCCCGTGCCCGAACCGACGCAGCGCTACAGGTATCAACCAGGACAAGTTCTTGCTTAACCCGTCGTGCGGCACCGCTTTGCTTGCGAACGGGCCCATGGCGCTGGATCTGCATCGGTTCCTGGGAAAACTGATTGGTACAGCAGTGCGTCACGGTCTGCAGATGGGACTGGATCTGCCCTCGCTCGTGTGGCGGCCATTGGCGGGGCTTGACGTCAGCCGAGCTCACCTCGAAAGCGTCGATGTGGCGGTGGCTAACAATCTGACCCGCGTTGAGGAGCTCAGCACGGATACTGAGGCAGCAACCCAGGAAGCAGAAGAAGTTTTAGGCTACTTGACTCTGTCGACGACGTTGAGCGACGGTGTTGAGGTCCCCCTGGTTCCACAGGGCGAAAAGATGCCAGTGACCCTGGAAAACCGCGAGCTGTATGTGCAGCTCGTGGAGAAGACGCGGCTTACGGAGAGTAGCCAACAGCTTGCTGCGCTTAAGGACGGTTTGGGGTCTGTGCTCCCCATGGAGCTAGCGCCGTTGTTCACGCCGCGAGAACTTGAGGTGCTGATCTGTGGACGTCGCGAGGTAGACGTGGATCTGCTGCATCAGTGCACGGAGTACAGCGAGGGAGCCGACGAGGCGATGCCGCACGTGCAGCACTTCTGGGAGGTGCTGCGCGAGTTGACCAGCGAGGAAAGGACGTCCTTCTTGCGCTTCGTGTGGGCTCGCAGCCGCATGCCCAACAGCGCCAAGGACTTCCCCATGAACTTCAAGCTGCAGACCGCTCAAGACCCGGGCGCTTCTAGCCAGCCAGACCTGTATTTGCCTCACGCACAGACGTGTTTCTTCGCACTGCGGCTCCCAGCCTACACGAGCAAGGAGGTGTTGCGGACCAAGCTGCTGTACGCGATCCAGAACTCGCCCAACATGGACGCCGACGTGCGGCTGCACAACGCCGAAGGTTGGGCAGACGCCTAAACAGCTCTAGTCCGTCCAATTGCATGATTTACATAGCTTCATATTTACATGACAACAACAGTCTTTGATTCGTGCTGCGTGGAGGTGCTTGTGTTCATCGAGGTGGCAGGTTTTGAGCTTGGAAAGATGTCCGAAGGCAGTTGAGGTGAGTGTCCATGTACGTCGGTGCCGTTGCGATTGGACAAAAACGTCACAATCGGATCCTCCACGTCATGGGACATCGCGTGCTCGCGGCGCTGCTAGCGCTGCACGCCGCAGCGCTCTACTTGTTCACCACAGGCTTCTTCCTCACTCGCTTCGAGGTGTCGGACCTCAGCACCTGCCAAGCGTCTCCGTCCGATATCAATGCCGTACCAACGCACCTCCGTGGCGGCCATGAAGACCTTTCAAGCTCCGACGACGGGGTACCCGAAGGCTGTTGGATGCCTCGACGCTTCCGCCGCGTCGTTTTCGTGGTGATTGATGCGCTCCGATTCGACTTTGCAGCCACCGGATCAAGTGCACAACGATCGACGTTCTATAGTGATCGCCTGCCGATTCTCAATGATACTTTGACCAGCGAGCCCGAGCACGCGCTGCTGCTCAAGTTCGTGGCCGATCCGCCCACGATGACCATGCAACGACTCAAGGGATTGACTACCGGATCGCTGCCGACGTTCCTGGATATTAAGGACAATATGGCAGCTAGCAGTCAGATTGTCGAGGACAATTTGCTGCGTCAACTGCGCGCTCAGCAACGTGGGGTGGTGTTCATGGGAGATGACACGTGGGACTCACTGTATGCGAGGGAGTTCACGAGGAAATTTGCCTTCGACTCGTTCAATGTGAAAGATTTGCACTCGGTGGACCGTGGGGTAACAGCGCATTTGTTTCCAGAGTTGCAGAAGCCAGACTGGGACTTACTCATCGCGCACTTTTTAGGAGTGGACCATGTTGGACATACGCATGGACCCAGCTCCGCCTTCATGGCTGAAAAGCTCGATGAGATGAATGGCTTACTGAAGAAGTTGCTGCGAACGCTCAAGGACATGCCGGATGGAGATGACGTGCTGCTGGCTGTGCTGGGGGACCACGGCATGTCGGCTGACGGTAACCACGGTGGCGCTAGTGACGAAGAGACTGGTGCTGCGCTGTTCCTCTATAGCAAGGCGTCGCTAGTTGCTACAGGAGGGACACACAGCAACGAGGAGGCGGATGAGCTGAAGAAGTATGCTGAGAGGATACGTGACAGCTCTCGAGAGGTGCCACAAGTGGACCTTGTTCCCACATTAGCGCTGCTGAGCGGCCTTCCAATACCTTTTGGCAACCTAGGCAGTGTGATTTCGTCGTTGTTTTTCATTCCCCCGTCGTCATCTGAGAGGGGAGAAAACAACGCGTTGGCCGCATTCCAGACATTGAACCGGGCCCTGCGTTTAAATCTTGATCAGGTACGACGTTATCTCTTCAGGTACTCGTCCGCATCCAAACTACCTGAACGAGCGTATGACCAGCTGGAGAAACTCTTCGAGGATATCAAGCGTGTCGAAGAGCAACTTGAACTCGCGCAAGGAAGTGAGTCAAACTCTGCCTACTCGAGGGCAGATCTTCCACTGCTATTGCGTCTCCACGAAGATTTGGCGAAGCAACAGCAGAACTATCTGCGCGAAGCGCTTTCGTTGGGACGTTCCATTTGGACGCAGTTTGACTTGTGCAGCATGGCTTGGGGGCTGATGGTTCTCACGTGGGCCTTCATTGTTGGCGCTGTATCCACTCGAGTTGCCAGTGCTCGTCCAGAAGTAGTTGACTTGTGGAGCCCTCCGCTTGGTGTTGTCGTGGCTATGGGCGGTTTGTTCTTCATTTGCCCGGCAAGCATTAGTCTACCGCTACTCCCTGCGGCCCCAGTTTCGCGAGGGCTGGTAGCGGCATCATGCACTGGTCTGATTGATATGACTTGGTATTCTTTGTTTCGAAGAAGAAGCAGAGCCCCCACGAGTGTTCAAAGCCCACGAACAGTGTTGTCTTCAATTTCAGCGGTGGTGGTGGTGGCCACTGTTATCGTGGTGCTTCATGCGCTAGCGCTGCTCTCCAATAGCTACATCGTTGCCGAGGATAACGTTATGCAGTTTTTGTCAGCGACGACCGGGTTCTTCTTGCTCGCATGCACACAGCGATTGAGCGTCAACCGGAATATCGCTACGGGTGCTGCGCTAGCTTTCATCTTTGCAGCGCGACTGAGCAGTGCAATAGAGCCGCCCAATATTATCAAGGCCACTGCGACGTTGGGGCGAACTTTTGCCCCGCTGGGTGCAATAGCACTTCTCGCCATTGGCTTCTCCGTGCAGGTGACGAAATACACAGGGCAGAAGCAGTCTCTGATGGGCCGATTAATGCTCGCATCGGCGTTGGCGAGCTATTGCTTGTGCGCAATCTTTTGGGCTCTTTCGCCAATCAAGGTGACTTTCTGGAGACTCTGGCTGCCGCGCTTCGTTTATTTGATCTTCTTGGGGACGATAGGTGGCCTCCTGGTGTGGGCTGTACGGCAAGCTAGGCGTAAGAATGTCAGCGGGCTAGCAGGGCAGGCGACAAGCGAACATCTCCTCCTGCTCTGGCAGCTCGTTCCAGGGTTTATGCTAGTGCTGGGGTCTACATCGCCGCTGACGGTGCTGTGCGTGGTGGTGCAGTGCCTCAGCTTTGCCTTTGTTGTCGCTTGCTGCCGATCCGCAGCACCAACAACATTTGGAGACAATACACCGTGGGTGCTGCTCTGGGCATCGTGCTCCTACCAAGCGTTCTTCACTACGGGCCACGCAAACACATTTACGAGTTTGCAGAACGCCGCGGGTTTTGTGGGCTTCGACACCTTCAACTTCTACGCTGCGGGAACTTTGCTCGGCCTCAACACTTTCGGTTGCTTTGCAGTGGCTGTACTGGCGCTGCCTTGGCTTACCTTGAAGCAGAACCAAGCGCAGTCTGGCGGAGCGAACTTGCTCCTAGCATTCTCGGCCTACTTTTCCCTCAACGCGTTGGTGTCAACGCTGTTTGTCGCGCTGCAACGAAGACACCTGATGGTTTGGGCCATCTTCGCGCCCAAGTTCATCTATGACGGGGTGGTACTACTGGTCACAGAGTTCCTGCTGCTTCTACTGCTTGCACCGTTCTCAAAGCACCACAGACATGATGCGATCACATCACATAGATTAGAGTAAGTGATGAACTGTTGGCAGCTTGGTATCACATTCAAACGCTTCTTACGTACGAACATCTACACCGAGCTATCTCCGCATCGTCGTAGTCATAGCATGGACAATGGCGTCATTCAACTCATCGCTGTGCGCTTCATCGCTTGTACCTAACTCACCGGAAGGCGCTACAACTTCACGGATACCGTTGCACGAAACCATAACGCACTCACGCATACCAGAGCCGGTAGGTGGCTCGGTACCGACTGGCTCCTCGATGTAAAACCCTTCAGTAATAGTCTCCCATGGTGGCGGTGCCAGCGGAATACTACTAGGAACAGTGATCCCTTCGCTAGCACAAATCGCAACCAGCTTCTTGAATGAAGTTTCCCGCACGTTGCAGCTTGAGCACAGCAAACACGAGTATACCATCAACGCGTCGTCAGCTTCTGTTCGCGCAGGGTATTTGGGAGTGAGTAGCGAGAAAGCTCTACAATTTGCGCAGTTGCAGATTACGATGCGACCCTTGTGCTGCTGGTACAGGCGCGCTACCAATGACAACAGCAGAGTCTCCAGCGATGCAACCTCGTCGAATTGGTAGGCAGCGTCCACCACGTTGGATGACCCTCGCGGTAGCAACTTCATCGTAATAATCTTAGCTCGGCTCGAGTGCATGGAAGTGCCAACGGCGACGACATCTGGAAGCCATCGGGTAATGGCTATCGGATCTTTGCCATCGCTGGCAGTAAACCGCTCGATTAATTCGCGAGACTACAGATATTACACAACGTCACGCCACGTTCAGTATCACCTGGAAAAGAAAGAACACGCCCCATACAGTTATTACACCACATACCTTGACTTCTACGTTTGCTGGGACACCGTCAATACCGAAGTGATGATCAAGCTCTGCCGCTTCTTTTGCACTCAGTAGCACTCGCACACTGACACTTCGTCCAGGTTTCTGCTACATAGCATATTCATATCAAACGTCCACGTCAGTAAATCGAGGCGAACGTGAGAAATCCTACCCAGTATCCTACCTGAGGACTTGATATCTGAGTTTGTGAGGTGGAGCGTGCAACGAGAGCATCCACACGGTCAGCATCATTGCCTTCTCGTACGAGCAACTCTTCCTCTTCAAAGTCGCGCATGAAGTCACTTGCCGTATATTTGCGACTACGATTTCGGGTCTTGCCGGTGCTGGTGTCATCACTGTCTTCCTCTTCAGATTACAGGATACGCTGTCAGCATAAACCAATAGTAAAAGCCACAAGGATTACGTACCACTGGTTGTAACTTGGTCCTCGCTCTGCTTCCTTTCCCTTTTCTCTTTCGTTACGATAACATCGCGCTGTGTTCTGAAGTAGTCGTCAACTGTTCCAACTGGAGCACCTTGCGAGCCTTGGCTGCCTACGGGTGGGCTTAGTGAACTGCTCTCTGTCCCGTTTCCAGCAGTAATATTTGGGCGATTGCCCTTTGTCGGCAACGTAAACGATGGATTTTGTATTTCGACAAAGTGAGCAGGGACAGCTTGAGATCGAGGCAATGGCGGGTATCCAAGGACAAGCTTCGGGTTCTTCACAACGATGCCACTCTGGACTCGTACTCGGGGATACACGGGAGTTTCCACAGACTTCCCCCACATACTGCTCTCGAAGATGCTGCGGTCCATCCCTCCATCCAGCATCATCAACATACGCCGATTTTTCATGCTGCTAACCTCGGCGTCGTTCCAGCGCTGGCCGTCCAGCTCAACTGGTTCGCCCAAGTAGAACAGCACCTCTCGTCTGTAGTCTGGTCGGCGCGCGATGGGGTTGAACTCCATCTTCAGGTACGCAAGCCTCGGCAGTCTCGTCAGCAGCTCCACTTCCGTGATTTCGTCGATCAAGTTGTGCGAGACATCCAGTCGTTCCAGCGCCGTGAGCCGCTCCAGCCCCGCCAGCGACGCGACCCGATTGACGGCCAAATCCAGTTCCCTCAAGCCCCGCAGCGACTGTATCGGCGGCACTTGGCTCAGCTGATTATGGCACAACTTCAGCACCTCAAGCGACCTCGTGGCCATCTCGGTCTCCACCTTGTCAATCCTGTTCCAGCCCAAGTCCAGCGTCCGGACGGCTCGCAGCAAGTTCACCGACTCGTCCAGCACCTCCAGCTCGCAGCAGTTCATCTGCAGCTTCAGCAGCTTCCTCCACGGCTTCGCGCCGCCTTCCTTGGGCGCCAGCATCTCCCTCAACGTCGCCACCTCGGTGTGCTCAATGTGCAGCTCCTTCAGCTGGCCAGCAAAGTAGTGGACGTTCTGCAGAGCCCCGACCTCCGTGCTCAGGGCCTCAATGACCCGCAGCGAGGGGAAGATCTCCACCTCAACGGGCCCCGCCCCCTCCTCCGCCTGCGACTGGTGCAGCCGCAGCCGCTGCACCTCCCGCAGGATCGTGGACAGCTTGAGCACTTGGATGTGCGCGCTGGCCTTGACCTTGAGCTGCAGCTGCGGCTGGATGGTCCAGGCCTGCACCACGCCCGTCTCGGCGTCGCGCTTGGGCACCAGCGCGTCGTGCAGGCGGAAGGCCAGGCGGTCCACCTGCGCGGCGCTCAGCACGAGGAACTGCTGGGCGAGCGACGCCGCGTGCTGCTGCAGCGTCTCCTCCAGCGTCTTGAGGAAGGCTTCCTCGTCCAGCGAGTCGTCCACGGCCACCCCGTGGTCCACGCGCGCGGCGGGCGCGGCGCGCTCCGCGCCCGCCACGGCCACCAGCGCGCGCACTTCAAGCCGATCCATTTCCGTCGGGTCGTTAAGTTCGCAAATGGAAGTTCGAGGTCCTCCTGGAACTTACGATCTGGAAACTGCCTGATACGTGCACTACACTAGCTGTCCAGACACATCTGAGTTGCCTAATGCGCAACGTACTTAGTCGTCGTGATCCGCACTTAGCACGAAAGGGGAGAAAATCGTTGCGAGAAATCTCCCACAGTCCGAGCCGAAGCCACCCCGCGCGCGCCCTCCGTCCCGCGGCCTTCAACTCCGGACAGCACAGGGCAGAGCCAGGGGCTGAGCGTCACAGCCTAAGACAGGAAGGACGGCAGGCGACGACGGCCAGCGGCGGCGGAAGCGGAAAAGCGTCGCACGCAGCAGCAGCAGCCGCAGGAAGAAGGCCAAGGCTTGCCGCAACTTGATCGCGCGCAGCAGCAGCGACAGTAGCGCCAGCAGCTGCAGCAACTTAAGCAGCAGCAGCAGCAGTTCGGGGCTGGGCGACCACCGCAGCCTCGCGACCGCCTGCACGATACCCGGCCCACCACCGAGCCCCAGCCAGAGCCCCTCGACGAGCAGCGGCGGGCCGGAGAAGAAGCTGCACGTGCGCTCCATGGAGCGCGCCCCCGCCCAGGACAAGGACAGCCAGAAGCGCCGCAAGAAGAGCCAGGAGGGCTCGGGAGCCCACGACATGGAGGACGAGGAGCTCGAGCTCTTCCACGTGGTGCAGGAGGACCTGCGCCAGAAGTCCACGGTGGGCTGGCAGAACGCCGTCAAGGTGCTCAACTCAGCCTTCCAGCACATGGACCGGCCCGAGAGCCAGGCCTTCCTGGACGACTCGTTCCAGAAGATCGTCAGCATCATGCTGGACCAGCAGTGCGTGCCCGTCCTTGGCCCGCCCTTGTCTGTTGTTGTTGCTGGCTGCTTTCGCTAACATGTTTCGTGTGTGTGTGTGTGTGTGTGCTGATCTGTTGCTTGTGTTGCTTGCTGCAGTGCCAGCAAGATCGGGTCCTTTGAAAAGTCGTGCGTGACGCAGTGTTTGTCGCTGGCGGTGCCGCTGGTGATCGCGCAGATGAAGGCGGGCAAGTATTTCCAGGCGCTGCCGGTGGTGACCATGATCTTCAGCAAGAAGAGGACCTTTTACAAGGATCTGCGCACCTCGGCCATGATTGGCAGCTACTGGAACAAGGTGCCCGGATCGCCCGAAGTGCGTGCGCAGTGCATTGAAGCGTTCTGCGAGATGAAGGGGTTCCACTTGCTGCTGAGCACACTCGAGCTGCTGATGCAGAACCACCATGAAGGCGACGAGCTGGAGGCTGCAATGGACAGCGAGGAAATCCGTATCTTGCTGCAAGCGCTGCTGGAGTTTCGAACATCCGTTCCGGAAAACATCTGCACCAAGATTTCCGTGTTGATTATGACGTACTTCACGAAGATTTCGGATTCGGTGCTGAAAAAGGAGTCGAGTGACGCCGTGGGAGCCGTGATCGGCATCATTCGGAGGTTGGTGGATGCAGGTATTGTTTCGTCCGAGGCTATCAATGCGCTGTGGCTTGATATTACGGAGAGGTACGTGCAGTCGACTTCACTGCCTCTGCGACTCTTCGGCTTGGAGCAAATAAACCAAATCGTGAACTGTGCCCGAGCATCGCGAGCGTACCCGCCACGATATTTTGTCCGCAACGCTGGCACTGCTTCCGTCAACGGTGTGTACACGTTGAAGGCTAACGCCACGTCGGCAACGTACGTATTCCGACAGCAAGAAACGGGCCAAGTGTTTACGCTCTTCTGCTGCACCATGAAAAGTGGCTTGAAGTGGTGGTTTATCTCGGAGGCTGACAAGATGCAGCCTGGATCAGACCAAGATATTGATTATTACCAGCACCAATCACAGTACGAAGAGTACTTGCCCCCGACGCACAACTGGATCCCCACGGGAAAAGGAGAGGCCCCGGCCCCTGAACTTATCGCTGAAAGCGTTCAGGAGAATGGCGACGAGGATCACGGCCGACTGGACTACATATTGAGTTCTTGGGTGGTGGAGAAAAAAATTCTGGAAGAGATTTTTGGCGACAGAATCCATCGTGAGATTGTGTCGCGTAGTGCGTTGCTGGTGAAGTTCTTAGCGGAATCCAACAAGCTGGACGCCCACTCTATTGATGTGATTTGGCAGTCCTGTATCCAAAAAGACCAGACACTGGTGCACGAAATTCACAACCTACTAATCGCTACGGTGCCATTTTTGTCGAACGAGCTGCTATTGCATCTGGTGGAAAGTATCCATGCCTCGCTATTGCGAAGCCTGGAAAAGGACGAGTCTTTCCCAGAGCTGATTTCGTTCTTGCAGCGGTTGGCGACTAACTCTCCGAGCTTCCTCATGGAGCGCAACGTAAACGTGACGACGGCGATCTTACAGCTGCTCTGGTCTATTCAAATGCACTGCAGTATCGCTAACATTCGGCTAAGCCGAAGTTTGCGTGATTTTTTCCAAGAGGGGCTACGGAGCGAATATGGCGAGCCGCTTCGAAAGGCATTCTTGAACGAGTGCATTGAGGGAATCAAGAAGTCTTGCTCTCTGTCAAGCTCAGCGCCAGATTCTGCTACATCTCCCACCTCCACATTGATTCCCCCGGCACCTGGCAGCAGCAGCTCAGTTACATCCGTTACTTCAGCGGAGCTATCTAGCAAGGATTCAACAGCCTCCAAATCCTTGGAGCTGCTGAAATTCCTGATCGACTCGTATCGAATGGATCAGGCACTCGTGGTGGAATCGCTCAATTCAGAGCACGGGCTTGTAAGTTTGTTATTTGACGAACTTGCGACTTTTGTGGCGCGGAGTACGGATAAGCAGTCCCCAAACTATCGCACGGCTATCGGCCACCGTTTAGAATTAATTCATTACATTCACGTGAAGTCGCCAAAGCTGGAACTCTCGATCCCGCAGATTGAACGCCTGTGGCAGGTGCTTTCATCGTCACCTACAGAGCGCGAGTTCTGCTTGATATTTTTCAACCAGACGAGCATGCGCAGTCATCAACAAGGTGGGGCAGTACCTGGTACGAGCACAGTCGGTGGGTCAATTAGCTCGGCCTTCAACTTGGATGTCTGTTTCTACGTTTTCAACGAGCTTTTGTGCAAGCAAACCGATTTTCGAACGCTAGGATGCATGGGCTACAAGTGCTTTAATACCTACTTCGTAGGTCTAAATGCCCGACAGAAATTGATGCAACGCACCGAAGAATCGTCGGAATCTAGCACGCTGAATCTGCTCGGAATGGATGCTCTGTGGCGTATCGCATTTGAAGCTCCTCTTGAAGTCGCCGAAATGGCTACGCGTGAGTTGCTTCGGGTTTATGAGCGATCGTCGGACCAGCTTACTCACGACGGTGACAGCGAGTCAGACAAGGGTGTGAAAGATTTCTTGGCTCGTGTATTTAAACAGCTGTCTACAGTGGAGGACAGCTCACCGGACTCACTGAAGTTAGTGCAGCAATGCTCGAGTCTATTGGCTGGGCTAGTGTCTAGTGCTCGCAAGAAGCAGACTTTTGTCCCGCATGGTCTAAGCGGACGCGGGGCGTACTTTACAATCAAGGTCACTGCTCAGCGGATCCCTTCATCCAACACGAGTGGGGCAAGTGCTTCGGCGACAGCAGGCTCGAGCCATGACAATGTGCGAACGATGCAGGCATCAGCGTACTCAAACCAGACGCTGTGGCAATTCCGGAAGCAAATAGAAAAGCTGGTGGGCCATCCCATGCAGCAGACGAAGATTCTTTCGTCTGGGTCGCCGATCACGGGCGATCAAAAGACGCTCGCAGATTTGCAGATCGCGGAGTCCAGTGAGTTGCGCGTTCTGATGTTCAACTCGGTTGTGCAGCGTTCTAGCTCCAGTGTGGTGGACCAGGATCAATCGATGGCTTCGGCTGGAAAGGAATCGCCGTCTTCTACTTCATCCTCCTCGTTTAAGCACCACCCTGGTTTAGTGATTTCTCGTGATGCCTCGTATTTCGGAATTCTGTTCCGTGTACTCGACATTGTGGAGGGACATTCTGTCCACGAATTGCTGTGGGCCTTTTTGAAGCAGATCCCTACTAGCGAGGAGCTTCTGAACCGTGTTTCCAACATTGGCACGGCTGAGACGAGTGGCGGAGATGTTAATATGAGCTCCCCATCGGATGGCCCAGCCAATGGTGGAAGCAAACCCGATTGGTCATCTTTGGTGAAAGGAATATCCTCCCACCAGGCAATTTACACGCTGCAGATTATGGATGCGCTGCTGTTGCCTTCAGATGGCGCTAAGATCTCGTTTGCACAGATGTACCTACAGCGCTTCATTTCTGGGGGTGGATTTCACGAAGTGCTATCGTATTTCATTAACGCAAACTTCCACGAGAGCTCCTTCAATGAAGGTGCTGCAGTGGCTCTTCGTATCCTGAAGTTTTGCCTTTTCGACTCGGGCCATGATAATGGGCTGTATTCGGCTACAGCAAATGGAGAAGTTCCGGCTGAGGTGCTTTCTGGGAGTGATTCGCAGACTGGATCAGGAGAGGATGCAGAAACCCCTAGGGCAAAAATTATTGTGGAGCAAAATCGCTATGATCAGTTAGTGCTGAAAATCGCGGAGCTCGTGGTATCTGAATACACGCGCGTCGAGGAGAAGACACCTGCGAAAAAGGCGGCGTATCGTATTTTGATTGATGCTGTGAAAACCGTGGAGTCGATTGTGTCCATTGCCCATGATGCAGCGGCCAAGTACATCAAGGCGCTGGAGCCACATGCTATCATTGTCAATATTTTTACGAAGTTTGAATCGGAACAGGTGCGGGACCAGTGGCTCTCGTCGCTAGAATCCGTTTGCAAGGCGTCCGACGCGGCGGCTGAGGTGGTCTTTGAGGAATGTATCCAATCCATGGATCGAATCGAAAGTGTGACTGCACCATGTGATCAGTACACGCGGATGCTTTGCTCTTTGGCGCGACTTGAGGGCGGTTCGTCGTCTTCGCATTGCCAAAAGCTGGCCCGGGCTGTTGTGGCGAAGTTGCGTCGCGGCTTTTCGAGCAAATTCCTAGCCTGCAATGAACGTTCGGGGGAAGTACTGATCGGCTTTTTGGAGTTCTTGCGTGAAGTGCTGGCGGTACACGCTGACGTGCGAGCCGGGATCGCTCGCGACATCGTAGACGTCGTTTACGAGGAGTGCTTATTCACGCTACCATCTGAAGATCGTCGTCGCTGCCCGCTGTGTGTGTCACTGGAGACGCGACGCCCAGCGTTCAAACTGCTAGCGAGTGCAATCTCTTCGGATGCCAGCATCTTGCATGACTTGCATGGTCGTCTGACAAAGCTATTTACTCGGAGTGATGCGCTGCGGTTTAAGTGGGGTCAAGAGAACAACATCGAAACGCGTGGTAACGGCGAGCACGTCGGACTTAAAAACCAGGGATGTTCGTGCTACATGAATTCCTTCTTGCAGCAATTGTTCATGCACCCCACGCTGCGTCAAGGATTGTTAGGTGCCAAGGTGGCACCGCGCCCGACTACTCAAGAGCCCACAAAGGCTGAGGCAGAAAAATTCCCAGAGCGCTTGATTGGCTGTCGTGTGGCGCTGGAGTGTCTGGGCGGCCGCGTTTACGAAGCAAATGTTGTGGGATACGATGATCTGGCACGTCAGCATACGATGCGATACGACAATGGCGGCGAGGCAACCTTTGTACTGGCAGAGGGCCGACCCGGAAATGAAAATGGTCGCTATGTGATTTTGCAGCCGGAGTTGACGGGCACCGACGCAACGTTGGAAGTTCTTCGGCAACTTCAGCGCACATTCTGCTACTTGCGTGACAGTGAAATGCGTTACTTCAACCCGAAGGCATTTGTTGACTCGTGCACTTGTCTGAACCTGGAGTTTTCGGTGTACCAGCAGAATGATGCGACCGAGTTTTGTGATAAGCTATTGGATCGTCTAGAGACGGGTCTCAAAACGACACCACAAGGAACGAGGTGTCTCCAGGACGTGCTTGGTGGAAAGCTTATCTCTCAAAAGCTTCCGAAGGATTGTGGACACCGCTACGAACGCGAAGAGCCATTTATTCGCTTAGAATTGCAGATCCGTGGAAAGGAGAGCATCGAGGAATCGCTGTCCGCGTTCGTCGAAGGGGAGCTTATGGATGGCGACAACAAGGTGGAGTGTGAACTATGTTCCACAAAAAAAGCTGCTGTGAGGCGAACGTGCTTTGGCTCGCTTCCGAACTTGCTGATTCTCCACTTGAAGCGCTTCGATTTGGACTACACGACATTCGAGACTGTAAAGTTGAACAACCGGTGCTCGTTCCCAATGCGTCTGAGCATGAAACCATACACCAAGGCGGGCATCGAGGAGCAAGAAGCTCGCTCTAACTTGCAGCAAGAACGTGAAGAAACGTCGACTGACGAAGACATGGCCTCTGATGACTCAAGTGACTCGGACGAGTTTATGGCAGACGTGAACGGTGATACGCCAGCAATCCCAACTGCATCGTCGTCAACGTCGCCTAGGTCAAGCATCAAACTGGCTACTTCCCCACGAAGTGTGACTGGTGAAAAGAGAAGCGGATTCGATGAAAAGAGCAGCACCAAGTCGGACCCTAACTACGAATACCGGCTGAAGGGCATTCTGGTGCACTCTGGAGTAGCGCAAGGCGGCCACTACTATTCATTTATCTACGACCACATGTCCGAAAAGTGGTTCAAGTACGATGACGAAGATGTGACGCCATTCGACCCAGCCAACATTGAGGCTGAGTGCTTTGGAGGAGTGCAGCGGCGCTCGTGGCACGGTTCGAACAATTCTATGGAGATGGAAGTTTTCAGCAACGCGCTCATGCTATTTTACGAGAAGGTTGTCCCCGTCGAGCCTGAGACGACGCCAGCCACGAAGACTGAGGCTGGTTCTGAAGCGTCTACTGATGTTGTTGTAGCTTCCCCGGATGAAGAGCGCTGCGAGTACGAAGCAGAAGTGTGGAAGTCCAACGAGGTATTCCTGCAAAACTCGTACTTGTTCGACGTGGAATTCCACGAATTTCTACGCGAGATGGTACAGTCCCAGTACATTAAAGACACTCCAGTCCCAGCAACGGAAGATGATGTACCCATGGCTTTATCGCCTTCGCCACAGTCAAGTGACGCGTCCGCTCCACCAGCTGCACCAGTGGCACTGGTTGTACCAGCAGTGCGAGCCGACGAAGAAATCCAAATGACGCTAACGGAAATTGGAGTCGAGTTCGTGCTGAGTGTGCTGCTTCATTCACGTGAAAAACATGGGATAGCACGATGGATCACTGTGCTGGCGTCCAAGTTCACGCGGTCCAAGTCCATCTGTGCACGCTTTTTCTCGGCACTCTCTACGTCCAAGCGCATTATGTGGCTGCGTGGTTTGCTCTTCGAGTGCCCTGACTCGATTGCACGTCAGTCGTTTGTGCACCTAGTTTCGCGAGCACTTACGGCGTACGAGACTCACCGGAAGGAAGAACAAGCTACCTTGGATGAAGCGCGTGCTGAAGCAGCGGCAGCAGCTGATACAACGGTCATCCGCGCATTTTTGGAGGCTATCGCGTCTTTCTTGGATCAGACATCCATCATGCAGCAGTCCCATTTGGAAGAGTGTTTCATGCTCCTGCGCAACTGCGCTGAAATCAGTGCCACGGCGAGAACTCAGCTGCAACAGCTTGAGATGATTGCACGCTTGATCAACTTCTTCCTATGTGATCGTGGTCCGAGCGCACTGAAAGATGCTTTCCCGTCCTCGACATTGCAACCGACGGCTTCACGGTATGCGTCACCGGACTATCAGTATCTGCTCGAAGCTGTGATCGCAATTCTAGGTCTACCTAGGCGCACGACGGAGCCCCTGCTTACGGAGAGCAGCACGCAGTATCCACACCGCACAGTTCTATCGGAGAAGGCCGAGCAAGCGCTGACAGAAATTTTCGAGGACTATCAAACATCGGAAGACGCGGATAGCAACCCTGGCTTGAACCTTGAAGAGCTCAAGAAGTTCTTCTCTGTGTCGCTAAGCAGTGCTATGAACAGTCCGGCAGTTGAGCAGCAGGCTCGGAGTATGCTAACCAAGTACGGTACACTAACCGACCACACTGCAAAGGACGAATCGGAAGCAACTGCTTCACGCGTGGAGCTGGATGGATTTATGTTGTACTATACGGACATGGCAGCGTCGTCGACAAAGTCAGTGCTACAAGATTTACGCGCTTTTGGCTTCAGCGAAGACCTCCAGCGACACTCTCTTGCGAGCGGAGATCTGCCCACTGGAGCTCAGGTTCTCGCAGGATTGAGTTCTGTGAGTCGCGGTGCGTTGCTAAACGATGTATTCTTCGACTCGGCGCTTGAGGAAGAAGCAGAAACGACGTGCGAGCTGTTGCTGCGGCTGAGTTTGGGAGACCATAAGACATCCATGCGGTTGTTGCGTGCTCTTTTGCATTGCCTCCAGAGCACCGAGACGGGGTGGAAGGGACAGCCTGTGGTAGACTCTTGCGCGCATGCAGTGCAGCGTGTTCTGGGTTACGAGTGTGACTATCAGAAGGAACTCGTGGAGCTGGCGCTAGCTCACAGCGACTACGGCTTGCTCAGCTCCGCGCGCAGCCGAGAGAATCTGCGCTCTCGTTACGTGAATACCACGCACGTTCCTCTTTTCGTATACCGGCAACTGGTTCTGGTCCTAGAGCTGCGTGCACGCGTCCCTGCAGTCAGCGCTTGGTTGGCAGAGCACCGCAGGGAGTGGGAATGGCTGTATGAGTGGCTGCGTCTCGAGTCTCTGCAGCCTAGCCTGGGTGGACGCTTATCTTTATTGAAACGTGAGCCAGCAAAATTGGAGATGCTATGGAGATTGGGTGAGGCGTTGAGTATTCCCTACCAGGAGGAACAGCGGCGATACGTGGTGGAAGGCGCCGGGTATGCCCCTGTTAATGGCGTGTACGTGAGCACGTCTCACGTCCACGACAACTGCTTGACGTACGCTTGTGCGAAGAGCGACATCGAGTACACGCTTTTCCGCTGCTGCATGCCTAGCAAGGCGCGTCGCTGGTACATTTCGTATTCTCCGAACAAGAGCCTGCTCGGAACGATGTCGGACGAGGACTTTTACTTTGTTCAGTCGCATGTTGACGACGAGTCTCCGCCGGTAGAAGGCTGGAAGGTGTGGGTAAAGAACGAGAAAGCGAAGCCGCCCGTGCCGACGGTGCGTCTCTACAGCTCTACGGTGGCGGCACTAGATGGCGAAGGAGACATTGCGGACGCGGCTGACTCCGTCGATGGGTGCATGGCGGGCGGCGGCTTCGGTGACCATGAGGACGGCTCGAGTGCTCCAACGGCGCCTTCGTCCGACATGGTCATAGAGACGGTGGATGTGGACGCGGACGCCGAGACGGTCGAGTACGACGACAGTGAGGACGAGATCCGCGACAGCAACGAGCGCTTCCGGGCGGTGCATTTGGACACGCAGGAAGACGGCAGCGGCACGGACGACTTCATGTAAGCGAGCGAACTCGAGGAGAGAGTAACATTATGTAGCCTTTTGGGGTTCGTACCGGCCGCACCGCACGGACTCCCGAGTGCTCGCAGGCCGGCAAGGGATTTCTGGTGGGCAGGCAGGGCACGGAGGAACGGGAAGGTGCCTTCTGTGCGGTGAAGATTGATAAAGAAAAACAAATTGCCATTTTTTACGTTGAAGCCGCGTCGTCGTTGATGGTCCAAACACGGAGAGAGGCTACGATGTTGAAGCTGCTGGTCCAGTTTGAGGCGCGCAGGACCGGAGCTGGCAACCCCGCAGGACCGACTGGCAAGGCTCGAGGCCGCCCAAGCCCGCTGGGAAGTCCAAATGAAGCAGCAGCTGGAGACACTGAAGGAGCAGGACGTGGCAGCGCTGGAGGAGCAACGTGGGGAGGATGCAGTGGCTCAGGAAGGAGCTGGAGAGGTAGAGAGGACAGGACAGGGCGGCACTGAAGGAGGAGCTGGCAGCGCAGGAGTAAGGGCTCGAGAGGCGCTTGGATGGCAAGAAGAGCACACAGATCAAGCGGGTGGCCGAGTTGCGGTCGCTTCTGCAGCGCCTCGTGCTGAGCTATGAAGCCGACAACCAGAAGGAGCTGGTGGAGTTGGCGATGAATCGTAGCGACTATGGGCTGCTGCGTTCACGCCACGTGAACACGACGCACGATTCCCTGTTCGTACAGTATACCGCCAACTTGATCAGGTGCTGGAGCTGCGTCCTCGCGCTCTTGCGGTGAGTTCCTGGCTGCCAGAGCATCGCTGGGAGTGGGAATGGTTATACGAGTGGCTACGTCTCGAGTCGCTGCAGCCCAGTCTGGGTGGACGTCTGTCCGTATTGAGGCGCGAGCCAGCAAAACTCGAGATGCTGCGGCGGTTGGTCGAGGCGTTGCGTATTCCCTACCAGGAGGAACAGCGGCGATACGTGGTGAAAGGCGCCGGAATGCCCCCGTTAATGGCGTGTACGTGAGTACGTCTCCCGTCCACGACAACTGCGTGACGTGAAGAGCGGCATCGAGTACACGCTTTCCATGCCTAGCGAGGCGCGTCGCTGGTACATTTCGTATTCTCCGAACAAGAGCCTGCTCGGAACGATGTCGGCCAGATCCGCGACAGCTACGAGCACCGACGCTGGAAGACAGCAGCATTTCGTGCAATATCGAGCGAGATCGACGAGACGGTCGAAGCGAAAACAAATTCGCCATTTTACGTTGAACCTGCGCGCTGATCCTGTATATACCATTATTATAGGACGACGAAAACTTTGCTCCACGGCGAGTCGGGGCCCTCATCTGCGTTTCGATGGACGAACTCCTTCTCGCGGGGAGCTGCTAACGACCGGCAGCTTTCTTAAGAGACCGGCACGGTAAAAACAGGTGCACCGTATGTATGGTATATGGTACCTTTGATTTGGTACAGCTTGTCTAAATTTGTAGGACGCGTAGGCCATTAAACTTTTTCCTCTGCACTATGTCATGGCACCACTTTCAGCGAACCAACTGCCCATCGAAGTCCTCCACGCTGGAG
>LGTU01000078.1:0-67013 GCA_001314425.1 Phytophthora pluvialis | reverse complement strand
GTGTGTGCGTGCGCGCTGCTGCAAGGTAGTTCGGCAGTGGCTCCGCTAGAGTTGCTAGACGGCCGTCTACACGTATCTGTGTTTGGGTTTATACGCGTCCTCCATTTTTGTGTGGAGACAAGTGGTACTCGAGCAACATTTAAATCCGAAATGTCGCTCGAGCAGCTTAGATAAATTAACTATCGCATGAGAAATAGTATACTGGCAACTATTACATCATAGAGGCATTTTATCCTAATCTTCAACGGATGGGTCAACCGCCACGAAAGCTTACAGTGGTTCCTCATCCAAAGATGATTATAATCATTTTACCGAGATATTAGGGATGCAAGGATTCTTACCTCGTTATAATCCTTGGTAGACTCTGGATATAAAATCCAGAGAATTTGTCTCAATGCCCAGCAATACATTTTTAGCCATCACTGGTCCTGAGGATCGATAGGTTGTCAGAGCGTTGGTGCTCGATGCACACGGAAGGCTCGGTATTACCTTGGTCACTAGGATTGTTGGTGCGAGTGAGCTCTCATGTAGGCTGCTGAATCAAATGTGAACAATCCACGCCAAGCTGAAAAGGCAACCACTATTAACCATTTAATAAGCTTAGTTTTCTCGATAAGACCCTTCACCTCCTCCCACCGTGGTCTTCATGTCACCATATGCCGAGTAGACTTCACTTGGCATTCTTCTCGGGGTAATGCGCGCTTTCATTTTCCTTTCCAACCGAGTTGCTTCCGTCAAGCGCGCACTCGGAATGATTGTTTTTGCTCATTTATGTGCTGGTGCAAAAACCATATCGAGGCGCAAAACCAGGGATACCGATGGAATGCTGGTAAATGCACCGGTTTTGGGTCAAATAGCGACCTTTTTTGCGATTACCGTCATTCCGGCATCAGATCAGGATGGTTGAAGCCAAGTTACCTGCCGAATCTCCGTTGATCTCCCTTGTGCCCGAGCTCACTGGCAGCTCCCTGGCAGTCATGAATTTGATCTGGAGGGACAGCACGCTGGAGTACGAAATCGCGGGAACTTTTGCGCGCCGCAACCCGACGCTGGACGTGAGAATTGCGGGTGTCGGTGCTGTTGTTGCTGTTTTCGCTGCGCTCGACGCTTGCTGCGCTGTGTAGAGTACGTCGAGGTGCACAGCAATCGTATGTTGCAGGACGGGGCTGGGGGAGCCGCGCAATCGCCGCCGAGAGCACGGGCTGCAGCTCGAAAGCCACAGGTGCGCGTTGGGTCGTCATCGATGCTCATTGCGGAGACTTTGCGGTTCAAGCGCCTTACTGCAATTGCTGCGAGCGAGTGATCTACGTCATGCCGTGGCTGTGGTCGCTGGTGGTGGTATGTGTACTACATGTACTAATAACTTTGGTTGCCACGGTAGCCCGCGAATCCAGCGCTCGATCCTGAAGTTGACACACGCTGGGCTCTTCCACGCGCTGCGAAAAGGATTCGCCTGGGGTGTTGCAGAGAGGGCCGTGATTGTGAGCTGGCGCCGATTTCGCAGATCGCGAGTGTGCTCTGCTGCTCGATCTGTGCTGGGCCAGCACTGCTGGCACGTGCTGGGCGGAGACGACGCGGTGAAAGTCTTGCTGGCGCTGGGTGCAGGGGGCTTGTCCGAAGACGCTGCCGCTGCGGCTGCAGAAGTCGGCAAAAGCGCTCCGTTTTGGAGAGGCCAGCGGCCACGTTAGCCAAAGTAGCACCAGAATCTGCGAGTGCTGGCACGATTTGCTAGGTTTAACCGAAAACTTGGCCACGACGAAGCACTACTGAAGTCGCTGCGAGGTGGTGCCGCCACCGTTTCTGACCCTGCTTCAGTTTCGAGGCCGGCTGACGCATTTCGCTCGCATTGATCCCTATTCAGTAATAGCTGCAGACGACAGCTCTCTGGCCGCCGCCGCGCTCGTTGGCTGTCTGCCGGGAGGAATTGCGCTTTGCTGCATGCTGCCTGTCGTTGCGAGCCCAGCGATGCCACGCCGCCACCTTATCGCACGCAGAATAAGCTGCCGCCAGACTAAGCCAACGCCGCTCGCCGTCTTATCCTCGCTGGCGGCGATAGTCTCGGCCCAAGTCGAACTTGACTTGCAGCAACGTGGGGCCACAAAAAAAGACGAGTCAAAGCCGCCCTAGCTATGCACAACACGCGACGGTTGGGCAACCTGCGGTATCTTCGAAAACGGCAACAGCAGTCCGCGATCGCTTTTCACGGGGCCGACGGCGTCAGCGGCAGGATCCAGCCAGACGCTCACTCTCGAATCCGCCTCAAGCCCCCCAGCCTCCAGCTCCGCTTCACGCAATCCAGTCCAACGCCATGGCCTCCTCCGACTTCTTCCGCGAGCCGTTCACGGTCAACAGCAAGAACGTCGTGTACACGGACGACGAGATCACGTCGCAGTACACGTACACCACCACGCGCGTGGAGGGCACGGTGGCCACGCCCCTGGAGGAGAAGTTCACGTTCAAGACGCAGCGCAAGGTGCCCAAGCTCGGCGTCATGATCGTGGGGCTGGGCGGCAACAACGGCTCCACGCTGGTGGCCAGCATCCTCGCCAACAAGCACCACATCACGTGGACCACCAAGGAGGGCGTGCAGGAGCCCAACTACTTCGGCTCCGTCACGCAGGCCTCCACCGTGCGCCTCGGCACGAACGCCAATGGCGAGGGTGTCTTCATCCCGTTCCACAACCTGCTGCCCATGGTCTCGCCCAACGACCTGGTCATCGGCGGCTGGGACATCTCGGCGCTCAACCTGGCCGAGGCCATGAAGCGCGCCCAGGTGCTCGAACACGACCTGCAGCGCCAGCTCGTGCCCCACCTAGAGAAGATCAAGCCGCTGCCGTCCATCTACTACCCGGACTTCATCGCCGCGAACCAGGCCGACCGCGCCGACAACCTGCTCAAGGGCTCCAAGCAGGAGAACCTAGACGCCGTGCGCCAGCAGATCCGCGACTTCAAGCAGAGCAACGGCCTCGACAAGGTCATCGTGCTCTGGTCCGCCAACACGGAGCGCTTCTCCGACATCGTCGAGGGCGTGAACGACACGTCGGCCAACCTGCTCGAGTCCATCAAGGCTGGTGAGGCGGAAGTGTCGCCCTCCACTGTCTTCGCGGTGGCCTCGATCCTCGAGGGCTGCTCATACATCAACGGCAGCCCGCAGAACACGTTCGTGCCCGGCGTGCTGGACCTGGCCGAGGAGAAGAAGATCTTCGTGGGCGGCGACGACTTCAAGTCGGGCCAGACGAAGATTAAGTCAGTGCTCGTGGACTTCCTCGTGTCGGCCGGCATCAAGCCCACGTCCATCGTGAGCTACAACCACCTGGGCAACAACGACGGCAAGAACCTGTCGGCGCCGCAGCAATTCCGCTCCAAGGAGATCTCCAAGTCGAACGTCGTCGACGACATGGTGGCCTCCAACCGGCTGCTCTACAAGGAGAACGAGCACCCTGACCACGTCGTGGTGATCAAGTACGTGCCGTTCGTGGGCGACAGCAAGCGCGCGCTGGACGAGTACACGTCCAAGATCTTTATGAATGGCCACAACACCATCTCGATGCACAACACGTGCGAAGACTCGCTGCTGGCATCGCCGCTGATCCTGGATCTGGTGCTTGTGTGCGAGCTCGCAGAGCGCATCACGCTCAAGAAGGAGGGCGCCAAGGACTTCGAGCACATGCACTCGGTCCTGTCGGTCCTCAGCTACATGCTCAAGGCGCCGCTTGTGCCGCGCGGCACGCCCGTGGTCAACGCACTCTTTGCGCAGCGCGAGTGCATGATCAACATCTTCCGCGCCTGTGTGGGCCTCGCGCCCGAGAGCCACATGCTGCTGGAAAACAAGCTGGCCAGCGAGATCGACGCGCGCCAGTAAACCTCTGGTTGAACAGTAACCGGCCTGCTGGCAGCACTGCTACCTGTATATGACGTAGCAGGCGACACTATCGCTGCGCCGTACTCTTTTTTATTCCAGTCAATACACTCTCGTACGCACTCGTCGTTGCCCTTTTGCAAGTCCTTGTCGACCACCGGAGCGTTTCCTTCGCGTGGTCCACGTAACGTTAAGTGACGTACATAAAAGATCTGGCGCGACACGTGGCGTGCGCTCTGATTGGTCGAAATCTCGCGCGTCAAGACGACCTTGCACTCCAGCACCGCGGCCATTTCCAGATCCGCATCAAGCCGCCGAACGCTCCGCCTCTAAGTCACAATGGCCGCCCCCGCGAAGATGCGTCTGCGCTCCGAGAAGCACTTGGCCAACATCACCAAGCGCGGCCACGTCTCGCAGCCCCAGAAGGTCCGCTGCAGCTCTGAAACCGACGCTGTCGCCTTGTACACGTCGCTTGACTGACATGCTGCCGTTCTTTTGGTCGCCGCTGACAGGAGGACAAGGGATACAGCGTGGGCCCCATGCTGTTGGGCTTCTTCGTGTTCGTGCTGGTGGGCTCGTCCGTGATCCAGATCCTGCGGACGGCGCAGCTCGGCCTGTAAGCAGAGAAGGCTCGGACTTCACGATGTCTCCAGTGCTGCTGAATCTTCCGACGCTGTTGCACCCGGAGAGAGCAAGCGCTGGCTTCAGGGACGTAGCTCGCTGCCCTGCCGCCTCTAATTTAATAGTAAGAGCTTCCTTTCCAAGTGATCATTCGGTGCGATGTTGTGTGAACAGTTGTTGCGGTAGTTTGGGAGTAGTTTTTATTGAATCAATAGGCTTTGCACGCCAAGAGTATGAGCTGCTACTTGCAACGAGGATTGCTAGTCGAGCTTGCACGGGTCGTGCTGGCGCCTTCGTTGTCTACAGTTCCGAGTGCAGCGACTCGGTGGCCTTGATCTTGGCGATAAAGTCCGTCTTCTCGACGCAGCCGACACACTCGACGCCGCGCTCCCCCAGGATCTTCCGCAACTGCTTCACGCGCATCTTGGAGTAGTCTGTGTTAGCGTCCGTCTTGACGGCTGCAGCACGGGAACAGCACAAAGATCATCAACAATCAGTTAGTCGCCACGGAGCCATTTTGCCAACAATTGCTGGCCGACGTACGGTATCGCATGGAGCAGAAGTCCGGGTTCTTCTTCTCGAGGGACTTGCAGATCTTGAGCGAGTCCTTCTTGAACGACACCTGGCGAGCCACGTCCCTATTCAGCGGCTCCAGGTTGTAGCACTGCCAAATTGCACAGCAAATAGCCCACAACATCAGTCTCACAGTCGCCTCCTTACAGCCCCAAGGGGCAACTTCGTTGCAGCATCTTACCAGCTTGTTGTCCTTGGTGCTGAGCTTCTTGGAGCAGTGCTTGGTCACGGCCTTCTCGGCCACCGCCTGCGTCTTGCCCTTGGGGTTCTCCTCCAGCAGCTGCGCGTACGTGGCCTTCAGGTCGTTGATCACCTTCACGCACACTGTCAACAGCCAATAGCCAGCAAGAACGTGTGAGTCTCAGTGCCCAGACGACTATGGCATTGCCAGCGTTGCGGCGAACCTTCGCACTCCTTGTCGTCGGCCTGCACGGCCGGGGCCGTGCCCAGCACGAGCGCCACGAGGGCCAGCAGCATGACACGCTTGGTGCTCCACATATTCAGGTCGGCGGATATCCAGAAATGGCGGCTGGAAGCGACGCGTGTTTTGAGACGATCAGGTCTGACAGGTAAAGGATGAATTCATAGAAGAGAGAAGTAGAAGACGATTGGTTTAACGGAATCGGAATGGAGAGGTATTTATTCTAGGTTTTCGAGCCAATACAAACGCCTAATGAAGTGATATGTGATTTCCAGCTATTCGGCTATATTAACTGTGCGCAGGTTCTGGTTGCCACGTGGACCGCCGATCCAACATGGCTACACTCGTCAGATACTGTTTGTTACCTTCAAATGCACTTCTACCGACAAATCTACGAGTAGCGCGTTTGCAGGTCGTTGAAAAAGCCGCTCGTCATGTTCTTCAGCTGTCGTGGCACACAGTGACAAAGTATGTGAGCACTCAGTTTGTAGTAGTATAACAAACTAAATACTAGAATGTACCTTGGCCGCCTTGTTGGTCATGTTGTCCTTCATCAGCTGCAACTGGTAGGAAGCCTCATCGGTCACTGCAGCAATACCGAGAACAACACGTCGTTAGAAGCTACGGGAGATTCATCATGTACAGCACGAGGCAAACTTACGCTCTCCGGACGCTGATCGGCCGCGGCTTTTGTTGCCGTAGAAGGCGTCGCTCGAGATCGACTGCGAGCCCTGGAACTTTGCGAGGTGCGAACTGTCTGCCTGCGCTGCCTCGCCGCCGAAGAAGTTGTCGGAGGAGATGGACTTGGCGTTCTTGTATTTGTCCAGGGTCTGGGTTTGAACTGGGGCAGGCTGGTACGCTGCCGGTGCCGGTGGGGCTCTAGCCGATGTGCGTTCACTGCGTCGCAACAAGCACATGACGAGACAAATTAGACACCGGAGTTTTTGGTAGCGTCGGGTGGCAACACACTTACTCTTCAGACTCCTGCAGTGCCCGTGCCAGGGCCTCATCATCCTTAATCTGCTTCTCAGCCGAGATCTCTTCAGCAGTAGGAGCAGGCGGGGGTGGGTTCTACATTACCGACAGAGGCAAACGCAATTGAATCAGCTAAGTACCAACGCAATAAGGGGGAACAACCACCCACCTCAAACGGGATGTCGTCGAAGTCAAAGTCGTCAGCGCCCGTGGACAGCTTGGTCGCACCGAGACGCGTCGCCTTACCACCCGTAGACAGCTTCGTAGCTCCGAGACGAGTAGCCTTTGGTTGACAAAAAATCGTAGTCGAGGAGTTAGCAGACTACAATCATATCACAAGCATCCGATTGCAACGAGTCTTACCTTGCTGCGGGTGTTCAGTCGCGTCGTACTGGTAGTAGCAGGCGTCGTCGCCTCTCCAGCCTTCGCGCCCAGCAGCACAACAGGACGATTGATGCTCAGCAGACCCGCCGGTTGAGTAGAAGTTGCAGCCGACGTCGGCTTCTTCACAACCGGAGTCGCAGCTGGCACTTCACGCTTCAAGTGGCCATGCACAGCTGCAGCATTGGTGTCACTCTTGATCTCCACGTGCTTCACCAGCGCCTCCAGACCATCAATCTCATTGTCGTGAGCCGTATTCTGTAACAACCAAAGCACCAATCAATCACAACTGCTCCAGTGACATAGATTCTGGTAGCCAAGGCGCACCTCCTCCGCTTCGGGGGCGACAATCTGCAGCGTGGACGCCTTGACCTTCTTGGCCAGCGCGATCTTGTATATCTGTGCCGCCTTGGAGTTGTACTTGGCCTCAATCTGCCCACACACAACCGACATGAGTCTCCCAAACCCACACACCAACTCTCTCTCTCTCTGTGTATCATTGCACATCCGTACGCTCGTCATGTCGGCCGCGCCGTATTGCTTGAAGAACTTGCGGGTCTCCGCGTTGCCGCCCTCGCTCATGGCCTTGAGCTGGTCCTCGGTCCACTCGTCCATGTCGATGGAGCGCACGAACGACAGGTGCACGCCCAGGCGGCGGTGGTAGCCCGAGCAGTCCAGGCAGATGAAGACGCCGTAGGTGACCGTGGCCCACGTCGGGTGGCGCTTGTTGCAGTCGAAGCACCCCTTGTTGGCCGCCGACGACCGCAGCTTCTGGAACCACGCGTCGCGCACCTGCGTCGGCACATACACGGGCTTCCCCGGAGCGCTCATTGCTGTCTGGCGGTCGTCACGTCGGTTATGTTAGGAGTGCAAAAAGCCCAAATGAAGTCCGTTGCCAAATAGTTGACCGGCCGGCGCTGACGTGGTCGACTATTTATAGTCCGATTTGTGATGGGGTACACAAATTTGGTCACTTCAACATCGGAGCAGTCGCTGATGGACCCGCTGCAGCACTTGGTGGCGCCGCGTCGGCCGCTGCCGTCGCCTCGTTCGAAGGCGCGCGACGGCGGGTCGAGGAATGTGTTCGCGCTGCCGGTGATCCACCAGTTCGCGCCCGTGCTGGCGTCCTCGCCCAAGTGCTACATGGTCGCGAACGCTGCGAAGAAGCGGGAAGAGAGTGATGAGGCGTCTGCTACAGGCGTTGGGCCGCCGCCAATGATACCGCAACGACCGAAGAGTAAAGAGGGAGTGGAGTCGCCGAGGGCTTTACGTCCGCAACCTCCACCGGGGATCTCGTCGCGGACGGACGTGGGTATCTACAGATACAGTCAGGGAACGGAGCAGCGCATGTCCATCAGGCCCTTGTTCGAGCAGAGGAGAGACTCGGAAGGAGGGGAGGGGAGAACTCCTCCTTCGACGAAGAGGAAGGTGAAGAAAAGACAAGCTGCGTCGACTGGTGGCGAGAGTTTTGATGGGGTGGTAGAGGAGGAGCTACCGGTAGACGATGGTGCTACGTTGAAGGCGACGTCGGAAGGTGAAGACACTAAGCTCCTGGATGAGGAGGCAGATGACGCTCGTCCAATAAGGATTGGGGAGTCAAACCAGGAGGATGGAAGAACGAGCTCGCCCAGTCCTGAAGACTGCCAAGGTGCCTGTGTCGGGAGCGAGCGAGATTTGAGAAGGCTGGACGATGAAAGTGACGACCTTGGTGTCGCTGGTGGGGCAAACGCAGATGAGGCGGAAGATATGGGGCATTTGCTCTTGAAAAAGCTAGACATCTCGACCTGTTACGAACCATTCCTGCAGACAGAAGGCCCCAAGCTCACCTGGCTTCGAGACATCATCGAGTCAGCTTCACCGGCTTCTACCACAACGGCGAGTTTAAGTCCCAAGAGTCAGTCCGTTGTGTCTCGCGCTCGGAAATCTGATGTGGTTGTGTACAAAACACTTGGAAAGGATCTACGAAATCTGGGGGGGAAGAGTGTTCTTGTCTCGGTACTTCTGAGCTCTCGTGGTGACGCTCACATTACCTGCAAAGCTGACGGTACATCATCGGACGACAGTATCATTGCTATCACTGATTCCGACCTTGGTCAGTCGAAGCTGCTTCGTCGAGACTTGCCAGTGCTTACACCGAAATGGGCAGACTGGATTATCACGCGAGTCCGATGCGACTCAAGACGAAGCTTCTACGTGGATCTCACCGATGCTGAAGGTAGCGAGAGGCGAGTCTGCTTCTCGGAGGTCATCCATGGCAACGGCAAAGAGATCATAGTGGAGATGGTTGCGTTCATGACAGCCTCCAGCTTGCTTATTTCTGTCAGAGAGGCAGCATCGAGTGCCAACAATGCTGAGGTACTGCTACGAGCTGATGATCTGCGGAGGCTGGCGCTTTCGTTAGGCACATGGCCCGATGCTGGCGACGTTGATCAAGAAATGACCAAACTCTTCGATGATCATGACTTTCTCGGCCAGATTGTTTCCAAGAGCAATGTGGTTCGACTCGGAATGAGTTGTGCGAGATTTGCCGATGAATACGATGACTCGTTGTTTAGTAGCGTATGCCTCGCTCCGTCGACTGACGAAACTATCGACGTTCCGACAAATGTACATGCACCTACAATGGTGGAGATACTAGACTCCCCAAGCTACGTGCAAGAGGCTTTCCAAAAGAATAATTTTGTCGGGACGGTAGCGTTCTTAGCGCAGGCGTACGTGGAGAATGGTATTCTGTCGACGCTACGACGTTTTCAGCAACAAGAAGCAGTACAGCTTAACGTGGCTGCCTTCATGCAGCAAGCTGCTACTATCGATAGCGAGACCACGTTCAATGAGCGCGTTGAGCAAAACCTGGAAGCAGCAAAGATGTCAAAACTGAGGGTGAGTGCGTGGTCCAAAGACCAGAAAGGATCCTGGTGCTCTTCATTTGTCAGGTTTCACTAACGATTTCTCGCTGTTGCCCCACAGGAAATCGCCATCGCGTCAATCGTGGACGACATGATGGTCGACTTCATCGCGTATGAATGCCGTGTTGAGATTCATGCCGCGAAGTACTCTGGGGGCTTCGATGACCATTATGCGAGTAAAGTTCAAGCAGCATACCGCATGAGCACTCAGAAGAGATCGTATGACCACAAGAAGCACGTTCGTATGCGCGCTGCTCAAATGCTTCAAGCTTTACAACGAGGAATCATTGCTCGACGGCGCTACAGCGAAATGAAAGTCGAGCGAGAGAAGTATTTGTTTTATGGGTTTCGATCGAGCTTGTACCATGCGACGGCGAATATGAAAGATCCGAGACTTCGCGCTCGCGAACTAAGTACAGATGCTGAACGACGGCGACACGCCTTCCTCATGCAAGTGATTCAAGGATATGTGGCCGAGAACTTTGCCGAGGAAGAATTTCGTGTGTCAGACCAGCTTGTTCGAGATCTCTACAACGAGAATGGCGTAGTCGTTGGCTGCTCGACGAATTTTGGCGATGTTGTAGTATCTTACCTTGGCGAGGCTCCTGACCTAACCTTGTATGCTCGCGTTGGTGATTCCACTCATGATTTTGACTCAGCACCAAGACTGTTCTCGAACAGCCAAGTTAGTGCTGCACTACTCCTTGGGCTGAGAGACCAGTACGACGACATGTTCGGTCTATCTTCGAGTGCGCGTCGACTAAACGCTGGGGCCATACACCGATCAAGGCGAAGAACCTTAGAGGTAGATGAGTCTGCTCCACCACGATGGATGTTGAAGACGTGTTTGTCTTTCCAGCAGGCCAATCTGGATCGACTTGCTGGTCTTCGCCTTACACGGAAGGCAGCCGGAAGAAAGTCGGCTCATCTCATTGCTCGAGACTATCACGGCGTACTCGCTTCGTCGTTCGACTCATTTGATAAGTGTCGTGCTACGTGGGAAGCTGACATTCGCACTCGGCAAGAGCAGCAACGCATGCTGGACACGTTCTCGGTCGATGAATTGGCTCAGCATTGTTTGGATCTGCTGATTTCCTGCGTAAAAGGTGAGGATCTCAAAGCCAAAGTTTGGATTGTTTTGGTGAAGCTCACGTGTGTTGCATGATGGTGCAGACTGGGGATTTGACCCGGATCCCCTATTCGAAGCACTGAACTTGTGCGGTCGTCACTGCCATGGCAAAGCTGCAATTCGAATCGTGGAGGAGAAGTTCAACGTGTATGCAGCGAGTAAGTGTTCTCTACCCATGCCGGATTTACTGCTTGCTAGAAAAAAATTCACGTCCGTGTATATGATTCTAGGGATGAACGAGGTCCACGTCAAGCAGAGTGTGCTTACATTACGGGAGGAGATTTCTCAAGAGTTAGAAGACTTTGAAAAGCTGCTCGCACTGCGGTGTCTCAACATGGCAGTTGACGACGCAGTCACAATACCTACGAGTGAACTGCTTCACATAATGCTGAAAGGGAATCTCGACGAGGAGTACATTCGTCATGGGCTCTCCACAGTACTACCGATTACAAGCATCACTGAAAAGCACGACTTAGCACGCAAAATGCTATACGCTTTTGCGAATGCTTCGTATGGCGATGCGTTCAACTTGATATGCTGGAGCTGCTTGGACGTCGCCGAGAACGTCACGGTCGAAGCCGGGCGGTTCCTCGACAAGCTCACACGCCCAACAAACGAAAATGGCAACGCAGATACGCTTTTCAGCAGTGAACCTTCATCCCTTCAGCCAGCAAAGAAGATGACCCATCGTTCTGCAGACTCTCTCGCAGCTCGAGCACTGTACCTGCTTACGGGATCCCAAGCTGTGCGGTTCCTGCAGTTCTTGGCCAAAGTGTCTCATTTCAACAAGTCCATCCAGAAGCGGGTACTTGCACACCTTGCCCCATACGCCGACAAGTACGAGATGCATCGGCTCGCCAGTGCTATCTGCTCCCTTGAAGATTTCTCCGTGGTCTCGACGATTTTTGACGAGTGCTTCTCAATCGACGCTCTGCGGTCCTGCATTCCTGTTTGGACACAGTACACAACTCTCTTCGGCGAAAGTAACAGCCTCAAAGCCATGAACGCCATCAAAGAAAAGGTAGAAATACCCGACACTTGAAAAGAAAAAGGTAGCTAGGTCGTGTATAACGAGAGTACACTTTTCTTTGTGATCGCTAGTGGTCGTCTTTTTCATTCACCACGAAATCCACTGCGTGCATCGCCTCGCTCTCCGTCGCTGCCATCGATACGGTATCATGTGACTCAAGTGAAAAATTATCCGACAGGAGGGTGGGTGGCTTGTTGAGCCAGGATCGTCCGCTCCACATCCTCCAAAAACGTTTTGGAGGTATCTTGTAAATCCCAGCAGCGTTGAGGCATTTCGCTACGCCGTTTCCAATTTGCTTGGTTGCGTTTTCGCCATCTCCAACAAACAGTCCCCCAACCGCTCCAACACGCTAAGGACCTTGATAGGGTAATAGAACAACGCCTTGATCGTCACAAGGTCCTTGGAACATGGTACGGCCCTCATGACAATTCCGACGAGAAGAAATCGCTGTCGAAGAAACAATAAGGTTCGTCGTAGAGGGGAAGGAATGGAGCTCGATGAAATCTCCATCACCGACTTACCGTGCAATAAAGGCGCAATCGGAGCTCAGAGCTCAGTTTGTCATGCATATCCGCGACAAATAACGCGCTGCGCAACGACGTTTTAGTAAGTGGGGGACACGTTCACGCACTCCATGATCTTCTTCTTGTAGTCACCGAAAAGTCTGCCCAAGCACTCGATCAACAACCGCTTCACGAGCAGGGACGGCTCCGCGATCTTGCGGTAAAATATGACGCTTTTCGGCACGGAAGTGGCAGACAAACTCGCTTCAGGCTCGTGGACATTAGTGCTGAGCCCCATTTTTTGTACTTCGAAGTAGTACTGACTTGAACTCCATGGGCAGACCTGCTGGAAACACCATTGCCGTTCCCGTTCCTCCGTCAAAACCTGCACGCGCAGCAGTCTTCATCTTGCCACCCCACAGCCTATGGTTTGAGAGCTGACCTGAGAGCAGAGATATATTTTTCTTTCTTCGGTCCTGAAACAGTACAAAGATCGACGACCCCACCACTACAACACCAGGATCTTTGACTCTTTCAGTGGCCGGTGGATGGCAACTACGTATATTACGCCTTGCTGCCGTACACTTCAACCTACCAAACCCAATATGCCAATAAATAAAAGTAAAGCATTAGTAAAACCATGGTATAAAGTGCTCAAGGCATCCGGATACTGTTATATTACCTTCCAGTCAGAAACTTGTCTTGATGGTTGTATTGGCTTCATTTACGCTTCCGCGACGGGCTCGGGCGTGGCCAGGTGGCCACGCGACTTCTTCATGTAGTCCGGGATGGTGGGGCCGTCATACTGGTCCGTTGGGAAACCCAGGGACCGCCGGATGGGAACCACCACCAGCGGCAGCGACACGGCCACGGCTCCGATGGCGCACGAGAGCACCACCATGGGCTCGCGGTCCAGGTAGTGACGGATAAACTTGCCGAGGGCCATTGCGGAGGTCTTGAGACTGGTCTTGGACTTCCCCTTATGGCTCAAAGCGATAGGAACCTCTCGTACAATGTAGTGTGGGTCACGTCATGTACTTGGTATTAGAGGTGCGTTGATGTTGTTTGAGAGGTTGCAAGTGACTTGGTGTTCGTATGAGGCAAGTTGAAGTGGGGGTGAGCCATTTTCGTCCATGGTAGTGGACGCTGACGCAGGGAGCGAGCCATTGACCCTGCATCGCATATTATTTTGGCTACGGCGTCCATAGGACGTGTATGTCTCGGTCGCACGTGTCTTGGCGGGTCGCTGCAACGGGATAATGCTGGCGACAGAGCCTGAGACTAAGCTGGCCGTGGCCAATTCGGGAGGAACGAGCTCTGTCGGTCTCAGTCGCGCTAGTCGAAACTCAGCCTACACCTCTTAATTAAGGTCCATCTTGAGCTTCATTGACGGTCGTTGATCAGTTTGTTTTCTGTCTCCTCCAGCTCAAGGCACAACACCAACTCCCTCTCTTCTTCTCTCGCTCTCGTTCGAGGTTTCGTCTTCGGAATGGGCAACGACGGCGTTGACGCGTCACAGGTCAAGATGGGGATCTCCGCGACGGCGGTTGGCTGCTGCGGCAACAAGAGCGTGCTTTTATCGGTCCTCGGCTTCATCTTCGTGCTTCTCAACCTCGCGGCGTTGTGGGCGCTGCACTTCGCGGACCGCCCCGAGGCCAAAGGGAGTTTGCGAGCGGCGACTCGCTTCTCGACTGGTCTCTCGACTACGGAAGGGCTCACTCCGAGCGACGGAGATGTCGTGAGCTACAACAGCGACAACGTTCTGCGTACTGGTGCCGGTACGACAGCGTACCTGAACAAGTTGACTCTGGCGGAAGATGTCACCAACATTCCCTTCGTCTACTTCGCCCCCATGGGCACGTCGAGTGCTCACTACACGAACGTGATGAGTCACACCCGTGTCACCACCACTACAGGAACCACCCCGTCCACCACCACCAAGTCGTACGTCACCACCGTCGCGTTTACCGCCGACAACAAATCGCTGGCTGCCGGTGCTGTCGACGAGACGAACAACGTCGTTACCGGCAAAATCCGCGGCCTTGCGACGCTGTCGGACACCCAAATGGTTGTTCTCACCGTGGCGACGGGGGCTTCCGTTATCCCAGCCACGCTCAATGGCGCCGACAACACCGTCAAGCTTGACCAGTCCAAGGTCAAGGAAGTCTTCACGACCTCCTCCCCCACGAACTTCATCGCTCCCCTCTCGAGCTCGTCCTTCGTCGTGGCCTACTACCAGCCCATCGACGACTACAACAACCCAACGCCATGGTACCAGAGCGTGAAAGCGGGCGCGATTGACGCGGAAGGTGCCGTGACCTTTTCGGCCGAGAAAACCTTCGGCCCCATCAACAACAACAACTTCGCGACGCAGTTTGGAGCTCCGGTCGCGCTCAAGGGTCTGTCCGCATCGGCCGCAGGGTTTGTCGTCCCGTACTACACGACGCTCCAGTGGGGGACCACCAAGACGGACGACGACTTGAGCGGTCTTTGCGTGACCTCGGCCACCTACAGCAGCAGCGCCGTGTCGACCTTTAGCGCAGGAGTCTGCGCATCGAACTTCCGTCCAGGACACTACCCCGAAGCAGTTGCTCTGAGCGACAATGCTCTGGCCGTCGTCTTCTACGATACGGCGAATGACAACTCCCTCACTATCGCAACGCTGACGATGTCTTCCGACAAGACTCTGCGCTTCCGCAGCAGCTACGTGCTCCCGGATTCGTACGGATCCTTCTCGGACTACGACACTTACTTCGTTACGCCTCATGCCAGCGTGCTCTCGGGCAACCGCCTCGCCATGAGCTTCCACAACCCCATGCTGGACGGCAAGCTCAGCGTTCGTGTGCTCGGCTTCTCTCTGTCTACGATGTCTATCACAGAGCTCACCCCAGTCCTGCCCGTCGCTCCATCGGCCTTTTCATGGTCCGTCTCGAACGCCAGCAATTGGGCCCTGAACTTGGCTATTACGCACGCCATGCTTCCGGTGGGGGCTGATGGTGTCGTGACGGCCTACGTGGGGAACCGCAACGGCGTCTTGCACCAGAACTTCGCAGTGGTCCAAGCTTTCGGAGCCCCAGTGGGCATTGTCCAGTCCATCTCGGGTGACGAGGCCAGTATCACCACGCAAGGAAAAGCTGAAGCGAGCGGACTCACTGCCGGGACGGTGTACTACGCGACCACCTCGGGGGACGTTGTAGCCCAGAACAGCACAGCCACGGACTCGCAGTTCTTCTACACTGCGGACGGATCGATGCTGGTCACGAAGGACTCCCGCGTTGGTGTCGCCACCGACGACGACACGCTCTTCGTCTCCACCGCCTTCTAAGAGCCCGATTTGAAGATCCACAGCGGCTCGTCCGTCCAAGCCATCGGAAGCTGAGCGGTTCGAGCCCAAAACCACTATAAGCAGCAACTTCACGCTGTCAGAACTATCAACACCATCGATAACATCAACCAATTCACCAAATTCATACCTTCCGAGTACATCTTGACATCCGTTACGCCATTTAAGAGGCAGGCAGGAATAGCGCTTGCTTGAGAGAGAAGTCCGAGGCCGCTGTAGATGCATGGGAACAGGTGTCCCTCTTACGGCGATCGACGTGGCTGCGGCTCCTTCTTCGACGGCAGCCATTCTATCCAAGTTTGATCTTGCAGGGCTACGTCGAGACTTCGAGCGGCTGAGCGTGGACGACCTCACCGCTCTAGCCAGCTTCCCGGTCGAGCCTCATGACCTGATCGGCCGCGTCGTAGCAGTCACGCATTGTTTGCTGCTGTCGCTTGCACCAGGACACACAACTCTCGAGCTTCTTGCACCTCCGTGGCCTCTGCTGCGACTCCAATTGCTCGAAAACACAACCAAAATCTGGAGAAAACTGAGAAAGCGTGCGTGGCAACTGGAGACCGGTGCCAAGACACTGTCCCCCGTGCAGATCCGGTTCGGGTGCAAGGAGCTGGTGCCTTTCATCCTACCACCAAAAGATCAGAACGTCCGACATCATGGAGCGTGGCAGCTCGCGCGTTTGGCGCAAGTGAGCACAATCGCAGCGTCGCTCGGCGCCTGGGTGGTGTTTTGTCTGTGTTGCTCCGTCTTGTCCACGAGTCTGCACGTCCACGTCGCGCCCAATCCTGAATTCCATGAAGACGGCGCCGCTGCTCAACCGCTTTCCAGTATCAAAATCCCCCCACGGCGTCACACTCCACGGAAACGAGATAACAGTTTATCGCCGTCAAAGTTGTTGAAATTGGAGCCGGTCATAGCACGCACGCGATGTCTCCGGTCTTCCAGACGTATCGGGATCAAGACCGGCGGTCGCTTCCTGCTGTGCCACATTCGTTTCCCTGTTCACTCCAGCTCTCGCGTTGATGTCGACTCTGTCCATACACTCGGGGAGTGGTCCGTCTACTGTCTTAAAGCTAATCGTATCGGACGACAACTGCAGGGCCCGTACTCGATGCATGCCTCCTGGTGGAAACCGCCTCAAGCCATCGAGATGGTACCTTCCAGAGTGGCTCATCCGCTAGCTTTGTCCTATTTGCCACTGCTCGCCCAACTCTCTCTCCTGCTGCAATTGGGGGTTCACGAGCGCATATTCGAGCGACCAGTGCAGTTTATCCCCCACACTAGGGCACCGCGAGCTTTGCCGTCTGTATTCACTCTCAAGTTTGACGTGGTGGTGGCTGATTCAAATGCACAACTTGCAGTACGGGGCATCGGCAATGTCTGGATCGCCATGGAGTCAACTGTGGCTGATCTACGTAGTCAAGTATCGCCGTTCATCGCATCTCGTCTCGCAAACTTTGGTGATAAGCAACTCCACTTCCACTTCATGTACCGAGGGTCGTTTCTAGCAGTCTCACAGGAGACGCGTCTCGCTGCAGGGGCACTGCTGCCATTTGCCACGCTCGTTGTGGCTAGCAACTACCCGGTAAAAGAATTCCGCAAAGAAAATCGTGCATCGCAGCTCTGGCGCCACCACTGTCAAGTCGCACAAGCCCTCGTGAATGCTGGACTGCCCGATTGTGTGCCGTACACTCAGAGCTTGCAGATTCCTGGATCGTCGGCCACCATTCCCACTCCACCACAAGTTTATGCTATGCGTCAGACACTCACTGCTTCAGCAGCTGGGACATCAAGCACTTCCGGAATTATCGAGGTTTTCACACATTGGCAAGCATTCGTGCACTTCCAAGAGTTGCAAGACTCCTCGATCCTCTTCCAGCTACCCCAGCCTTCCCCAAAAAAGCAAACGAGATCTCCCCATAAATCGCCAAAACACAAGGATCAAGACGAGATCCGAGATGAAAATGTGCCGTACGGGCCGCAGCCCCAGCCGCTCCCTCGAAAAGTACGTTTCCCACTCTCTTGCAGTGCTCGTTTGTTCCTCTTCTCACCCTCTCGTCGTGTCTTGCGTACGCAGAAATTCAACAGCAAGAAGGAGTGGCTGCTGCCGCTGTACGCTGTTGTAGATGTTGTATCCCCCACAGCAGCAGTTTTGAAGACGCCGTTCCGCCAGGACGTAGAGCATGCTTTCGGTTCGCCATGCCGCCTCGTCCTGGCTGAAGAAGCAAACATTATCCATTTCACACGAGTCCATTGTGTGACCACCGAGCGTGACAGCGTTGGCGTTCTACTCGCCGTATTCGACATCACCTTCTTGCGCGACGAATCTTGTCCTGCCGAGGCTCTCGTCCCGCTGAAAGGTGCTTATGTGTGGCTCATCGTCCCGCGAAATCCCCACCGCAATCGACAAGTTCCTGCACTGCCCACTCAATGGATGCTTGACCTGCATCGCTTCGTCCAGCACCCAACGTACGATTTCCAGTCGCCCACCTGCCCGCAAGTCAATCATTTCCGCGTGTGCGTGTCTTGGGCCTTCGCTGAGCGTGCCATCGAAGCAGCGTTTTGGAGTAAAGATGTCGACTGGGCACCGGCAGTGAGCTCCACCGACTTGTACTCAACAGTGCTGCGCCAGATGTTCGACGCGCTCTGCCGGTCTCATCCACCGGCGGTTGGCGTAGACAGCGTCAAGTTCAGCAAGCTGCTGTACGAAGCCAACATCCAGCCGAAGCTGCTGAGTATCGGAGATGCTGCCTTCCTGTTCGCTAGCAACCTCACGCCCGGATTCACGTACGAAATGGATTTCGATGGCTTCGTGCGGGCTCTGGAGTGGCTTGTGCAGCAATTCTACGGCGCAACTGGTTCGAAAGGCAAGCCAAGTCCATGCAAAACGGCCCCTGGCATCCAGCACGCGATGCTGAAGTGGCAACTTGCACGACCGGCGGAATACGGCGCTCGCGATCACTTGCTAGCGTCTTTACGACGACTTTGCTACGAAACACTGGTCCATTTGCCCAGTTTGACGCTCACTTGGCACGAAATCATGGACTCGTGGCGGCTTGCAAGCAAGCAACAGCTTTTGCAGGATTACGCACGAACGTACTGCGCTGCGACTCGGCTGCGTGCAAGCTGGATAGGCTTCATCACCTGGAGGGTATTCTTTCAGCGGCGGCAGCGAATGAAGCAGGAGCGGCTGGCAGCGACCAAACTCCAGAGTCTCGCTCATGGACGAAGACTATACCTGGAGTACCAACGTGTACGTCGGCTTGTCATCAGAACGCAGCTCCGGATCCACGCTCGTTCCAAGTTGCGACGTCTGCGAGCAGAGCGGGCGGCATTTATCGAGTGCACGAGACTTCGGCTCGTAAAGTGGATGCGCTACCGTCTCTGGCGTCTGCGTCAGTGGAAGAAATTGAATGCAGAGAAGGTTGCAAGGCGTGACCGAATCCGTGACAAGCGGCTACGACGCCTGGGCGTTGCTGTCTTTCCCTTGGATACTTGGCGTCTGCGCTTCTCGTTGTATAGAGTGGAAGACCCAGAGGCCCTAGCAATAGTGGGCGCTGGCGTCGAGACCGTCTCCAAAAATGACGAGCAACAACGTGCGTGCCACGAAGCCTATGAACTGGAAGTCGTCGATTCCACTCGGTCCTGGGGTTCCGTCTTCTGTGTGTCGCAGCAGCAACTTGATCAATTCGTCGCTGAGGAGACAGAGCGTCATGCACTGCAGCTCCAGCTTGGGCTCGCAGCGGTGACGTTGCCAACTGAGGAGCAAGTGCCGATCTCTGAAGCTACCAGAATGGTGCAAAACAAGGTTCCAGGTGGGGGTAAACTAGTGAAGACTACCCTCGTGAGAGACTCGGTCGCATATCCGGTCTTGAAGCCAAACATAATGCTTCTCGCACTAGCACGACGGTTGTCCATTCAAAAGCGTGTGCAGCAGGGTCCCATGCGCTTGTGCTGCTATGCTGATCCGGCCGATACTTCACTGGGAAAGGTAAATGAGTCTCTGTGTGTGTCTCCCATAACGTTTCACTCACAGTGCCTGCTCTTCTTGTCCTGCCAAGCTCGTCTTCATAGGAGCCATACGGACGGAAGTTGCTCAGGGCAATGAACATGGAGAGTTGCTCGTCGAATTCCATGTCGTGCGGGTTTTGGATTGGGCTGGCACCTTCAAATTCCTCATGTACACTCCTGCCACATCCGCTAGACGCCGATACGACCTCGATGCACCATTCGTACTCTCCGTTCTTCAGTTTTCGCGCTTCCAGTCGATGCGCTTGACCATCCCCGAAGGAGAAGAAGACGCTGTCCTCGCTGCCGATAGAGAGGAGTTGTCCAAAGCTTCAGTGCTAAGGGCACCTGCTGGTGGAGCGTTGCAGTTCATTCATCACTGTATCCGTTGCGTCTTGAATGGCCACCACAAGCTCCTTGCGCTTCAGTGTATCCTCAGCTACGTGCTGAAATATGGCGTTCGCATGCCGACGTACTCGATGATGCCGCACGTGGTTGCGGAGCGGGAACGACAACATGAGGAGCACGAGGTGAAGCAGTGTAGTGCAATGCTCAACCGTGAACGGCAGCTCATCATAAAGGTTCAAGCACGCTTGAGGCAGCATCTCGCACAAAAAACTCGGCTTCAGCTCGCACTGGTACGTTGTTCACTTTCTTGGATGTACGAGGATACCATAACCATGGCGTCGTCCTGTGCGTTGCTTCTTGATCATTGTAGACGTCCTACTCGAAGAAATTCGATCGAGAGAGCGGTCGATTCGTGTACGTCCTCCAGCACCCATCAGGCAAACGAACCGTCTTGGGCGAGCGAAAGCCCTTTAGCCTCTTTGACCAGGATGTGCCACTACCACCAGACGAATGGCAGCTTGTCTCTGCTGGGAACGCCTCTCCTCGTTTCTTCAACCCGCGACGTGGAGTCTATAGCCGATTCAACGATCTCCTTGCAGCACCAGTCATACAGCGCTGGTATCGTGGGAAGATGTGGAACGGAATCAACAACTGGAGCTTGCGAGATCTTGGGAATGCTCTGCGCTACCACAACGGCGTGCAGAAACCCACGAACATGACTGATCCTGGACAACTTGAAAACATGAAGCGCTACGCTCTCCAGCTTCACGTGCTGGAACACCAGGTACCAGAGCTGTTCAACAGGTTTTCACTGCGCTGACCATCATATCTAACTCGTTCATTCTTGGATCCGCTGATGGCAGTACATAGCCGCTTACTCCGTTTACGAGGCTGCGCTGAAAGTACGTTCTGTCCATAACAATCGTGCAGGCCCTCGTGATTGTTGTTCCAATGTGGCACCGCTTCTTGTTACCAGATATCGCCCGACGATCCTCACACCCTCGTTTGCTTAGCGACATTGCTCGTCATCTCTTGTCGTTATCCCGCGACACAGACTTGGCAGCGCGCGATGGTATTTCTTCACCGGGTTCGCGACGTATTAGGCCACGAAATCATCAGCACTTTACACGATGTCGAACAAAACTTCTTCCGCTGGGCTTTGTTTCTGCAGCCGAAGGATCCTCACGTAAGCTGTCTGGCCACAATACCCACTGTGAACGAGACTGATCTGCTGTAACGTACCAAATAGGCCATCGCAAACTACGCTGTGTACCTCCAGTGCATTCATCTCGACATCGATAAGGTACAGTATACCCAATTGCTCGGCAAAAATGCTGCATGTCATGGTGCTCACCTGACAAACCCTGCATGAAACCCCAGGCCGATCTTCTCTATCGCCGAGCACTGGACTTGGATCCGGCCAACGATCTGTTCGTCATGAACTTCCAGCGCTTGCAATCCGAGCGAGCTCCAGGTCGAACGTACGCATTCGCCGGGCCAGGAGCGATTGCGGTCGCACGTTCATCGGTATGTGAGCTGGTCCCCCCAAAACAATGGTCCCCTTCCTCATGCTGGTGCCAAATTGTTCCCTCCTGTAGGAGATCCGCCGCTGTGGATCCGGGCTTCAGTGGCGGGAGATGGAAGATCCTACAGCACTGCCGCCGATGCCAAAGCGTTTCTTCCACAACCTTCGTACAGGCGAATGCACTTGGGACCTTCCAGCAGAAGACCAGTCCTTGGAGGTGTTACCGGATTCAAAGGAAAACATCGCTAGATAGCACAAACACAAGTTGTTAGTTGCCTTCCTTCACCGACATGCAAACGTACCCTTGGGCAGTGAGTGACGAGCTTGAGTGGGTGGGGTGGGGACTTCGCGCCCAGCATTTTATTTATCCTACTTCATGTGCTGAGTCTTTTCATTCTGCCTTTCGTCGGTATCTTTGAGCCCCGGTTTCATCGTCTATGGGGGCTTTGTTGCTTGAGCTGATGTGTGAAAGCCAAAATGCCCTGAGCCAACACTTCCGAGGCACGACTAGTTCGTTCCACCTTGCAGTGCACACCGCCAGAAGCTAGCGGCGCCACCATCGCCATCGACCGTAAGTCGGACTGTAACCGCTCGTTGCATACCAGATCCTCACAGCGCTTCCAGTCTTCAGAAGCGTCCGAAAGCTTTGACGATATCGGGCGGTGACGAACAGCAATCAGCCGAGTGCACAGTGCCTTCAGCAACTGGAGCTGAATCAAGCGGATTTGATCCAGGCCCGAGGGCGCCAGTGGACAAACAGCTAGCTGCACGACTGGGAGGAGCACTCCGCACTGAAGCTCGCAAACGACGAGTTTCCGGAGTAGCAGCAGTAAAAACAGGTTCATCCGCGTCTTCCCAACGGAACACGAAGCGAGCTTTTGCTCCACAAAGCTGACTACTTCCCGCACTGTACTTGCAGGGACAGTGACCACCATCGCCGTCACCAGCTCCGCGAAAGTGTCCGCCCTTCCCTGGTAGTTGCCCGAAAGAAGGACCGAGTTGTCACCGTTCACCATTTCCTCACGTCCACAACAAAGCTTCGTGCACTGCTGTAGAACCACCCACAGTAGCGCTCGAACATCATTGGTGCTGTGTCGGAAAACATGTTGTAGCAATGCGATCGCTTTCCTCGCCGAGTTAGGTGGGCCCGTGTACGCGCAGTACACAAGCTCTTGCACGACATACTGGCGAGACCATTCCCGGTTCCGTTTCGTCGAAGTGTTATTAATGATAACGACATTCATGACGTCCAGAAGCATCTCTTGCCTCCGTCTCCGTCGACCAAAATTCAGCAGACCTGCGAGCAATCGCACAACCGGGCCACTCGAGAGCACACGCCGTGTGAAGTCTCCAGTGTCGTTCTTCGTCGAGGCCAACGTCTTGAGCATAGTCAGAAGATGAGCTATCGCTGTTGGCGACGTGGCAAGATTGGCAGGTGAGCGGTCATATTCTACAAGCGACTTTTGTACAACGCTTCGCTTCACGCTGATATCCACGCCACCGTCACCACAGCTTCCGAGGTGCAGTGTGACGGTATTGCCAAAAATTGAGCACGCTTCGTCTGAGTGCTGTTGCTCAAAGTCCGCGAGCGCGCCTAAAACTTCCTGCAGCAGGACACCAGCAACGGGGCGTGTACATGGGAGCAGAAGGCTCAGCGCTTCCGAGAACTTGATGGTGACTTCGTCCTGCGAGTTGTCCTTGTCTAGATTACGACTCAGGCGGTAATAGTAGGACCGGCAGACTCGGGTCGTGAAGCTCTGCAGCATTTGGCCAAGTTCACTTCGATCCTCGACGGTGCCTTGGATGACCACGCAAAGCAGAGCATGAACGTAGCACCAAGCAAGGGTGGCCCGCTTGTCGGACCAAGCTTCCGACCAAATGCCCAGGAATAACGCACTGGTACGAGCGTTGGCAGCAATCAAGAGGCCAACAAGCAGCTCTACCTTGCTTCTCACCTCCAAGGCAGACTGGCTTCCCACTACATCAAGGTCTTCCAACGCCACACTAGTCGAGGCGGCTGCTGTCTCACTTGAACCGTTGTGTTTACTCTTTTGCGCAAGCGACTGAGTGTCTACTCCGCCAAACACAAAGGACATGTGGTCGCGCAGGATCGAGCGCAGAGCTGCCTCCTGCTCCGCTGCATGACATTGAGGGGACAGCACGAAGCTCAGAACGTGATTGGCAAACCATTCTGGCTTCTTCACACTCAACTTCGAATTGAACCGAACAAGGAAATCCACCAAATCTTTGAGTGATCCAGCGACCTCCGTCCCCTCCGGCTGTTGCTTCCGGCGCTGTTCCAGCCACTCCACCATCAGTGACGCGCTCCAGCTCGTGCTGGCGTACTTCAAAGCCCGCTCCAGACAGTCCGGGATTAGATATGACTGCGAGTCCACGAGCTGTTTCTTCAGGCCCTCGTCGGTTAGGAGCAGCTTCACGAACCCGCACGTGATCCGACACACGCGCAGCTTGCCTTCTTCCGCCAGCAGCTCTACGATCTGCTGCGCCGGGTCTTCAATTCGCCAGTTCAGGTCCTCCTCGTCTGGAGAACCCCTGTCCTCTGCAACTGGGGGGCGTGGCAGCAGTGCTCGCCACAGTGTGTGTAGGACTCTGTCACTAGACTCGATCGCACACGCCGCGATCCACGGGCTGAGGACGAACCTGTCCCTGTTGTGTTCTACCAGACACCGCAGCAGTGACCTGCACGCCAGGTCGTGGCGTGCCGCCGCTTGCGGCCCCGTCCTCACGGCCGGCGTGGCACACATCCTCACCAGTGCGTCTGCAACTGGGTACTTTGTGGGCGACACGGACTCGCCGGCCCTGTTCATTTTCTCGAGCATCGCCGGCAGCAACAAGTCCATAAACTCCGGCCGCTTGAACAAGAAGCCGGCGAGCACTTCATCCAGCAGCGTCGGGTAGTTGCACGGGTAGTAGGCCGCGAGCAGCGTCGTGATCTCCTGCAGGAAACTGGGCGCGAAGCCCGAGCGGTTGCACCAGTTGATGACGTGATCGCCCACCACTTTGACCAGCACCGCGCGGCTCATATGGACGTCCACGCGGTCGACGAGTCCCTGGGGCACGAGCTTGGCCACGTCCACTCCGAACCTCAGCAAGTCCAGCCCCGTGGCCGCCAGTTCGTCTCCGTGTCGCGCGCCCCTCCGCTTCCTTTTCAACGACCTATTGCCGCTAGCTCCATTGGCCTCCGCTCTCCCGGACGTGTAGAAGAAGTCGTACATGGAGCGCGTCGCGGCGGGGCTGGCGTCTCCATTAGTCGCCGCCGTCACCGCAGCCGCTCCGTTCTTGCTCTCTCCATTGCTTGGAGCAGCTTCACGCCGTCGCTCCTCGCTGAAGCTCTGAATGACGGTCGGCATCTCGTTCTGGAACAGCGACGAGGCCGGCGGCTGCTCGTCGGCGGCGGAGAAGCTCGGCTCGGCGCTGGACGTGAGGCTGCTGATGCTGATGGGCGCGCTGCGGGGCGCCCATCCCTCGGGCTCTCGCTGATCGACCTTCACTCTCTTGCTCTTGCTCTGGGGGCCCAAGGCGTCGGCGTCGGCCTCGTCCGCGACGGCCATGAGCGACGCCAGCTTCATCTTGGACGAGCGCTGGGGCGCCGGCGGCTGCCGGGTGGCGGCGTCCACGGGCGCGTACATGGAGGCGATGGAGGTGGGTGGAGGCGCGCGAGGGCGCGCGCGTCCGCGGCGACGCAGCGCCTCGTCGTCGTCAGCTCTGGCCATGCCGCGCGCGCTACAGAGGAAGGGGGCCTAATTGCGCCTTCAGGGGCGTTTTTGATACTGAGCACTGTGTGTAGCCGATCGAAGGGTGACGGGTCGGCGGGTTTGGGAAACGGCGACCCGGGCAAGAAGGGGGATGGGCGAAGTGACTGGCGTTTGTAGGAGCATACTGGGGTCGAGTGAGGCCAGCTGCAAAGCATGACTTATGCACAGAAGGGGCGGGGTGCCTCAAAGAGTTTAATCGAATCAATTCGAATCCTTGAAAATATAATTGGTGGCGATAATGCTCACTACAGTAACGAATTCGCCTTCACACTGAATATTCACTTGCTGCAGCGAGGAAAACGATCGCTTACATAAATTCAGGCGGTAATTGTATAAGGATGCTGAGAATCCTCGTAATTAGTGGTGGCAGTCCACTGGTTCCCAAGCGTGAGATGCTAGAAAGGGGCGGGGGGTTCGAGAATGTAGAGGTTACGGGAGGCCATCCGCTGAAAAGGCAGGACGTCGTGCAGGCACTTACCATGATTGGGGGGACGCTGAGACTGGCCAGAATAACGTTATTACTGTTGGAGACTTATGATCTCTAATGTGCAACTGGGATATATTTTGCGACGACTATTTTGGCGTAAATCGAAGTGCTTCGATTGACGCATCTGTCGCCACGGAAGACTGCAGTACATGTATGCCAGGCACAAGCAGTATCAGAGTATGAATCTTTCTATTGTCCCCTTGATCAATGGGGATGCCGACAACGACGTTGACGCCGTCGTTGATGCCTTTTGGTTGAACCTTTTCGTAAGCTTTTTGTGGTTCCAAGACGCCTCACCATGACTGTCTCAAAGAGGCATTTGTGTGGATAACAGCGCCGCGCGAATACATACATACGTGTATGACACCTGCAGCCACGGCAACATCCACTGAACTATGCATGCACAAGTGTGTGTGTATTTATCTCGATTTGCACTAGAGAAGAAGCCACGAGTCAATCTACTGCGCGGTGGGCGCCATGTGCGCGGCACACTTCTCCAGCGTCTTGACGGCCGAGCCGAGCTTGTTGATCGTCTCTATGTACTCGGCCTGCGGGTCCGAGTCGTACACGATGCCGCCGCCCGCTTGCGAGTACACCTTGCCGTCCTTGACCACCATGGTGCGGATGGCGATGGCCGTGTCCAGGAACCCGGAGAAACTGAAGTAGCCCACGGAGCCAGAGTACACGCCGCGTCGCTCGGTCTCCAGCGAGCAGATGAGCTCCATGGCGCGCACCTTGGGGGCGCCGGACAGCGTGCCGGCAGGGAACATGGCGCGGTACGCGTCGTACACCGATCGGTCGTCGCGCAGGTCGCCCTTGACCACCGAGACGATGTGCATCACGTGCGAGTACTTCTCGATCTGCATGAGGCGCTCCACACGCACGGAGCCCGGCTTGGCCACGCGGCCGACGTCGTTGCGACCCAGGTCCACCAGCATAATGTGTTCGGCGCGCTCCTTCTCGTCGGCGAGCAGGTCCTTTTCTAACGCCTCGTCTTCCTCGTCGTTGGCGCCGCGGTGGCGGGTGCCGGCAATCGGGTGGGTCTCCACAATACGGTCGTGGTCCACCTTGACCAGCATCTCGGGCGACGCGCCGACGATCTGGAAGTCCTCGCCCATGTCCAGGAAAAACATGTACGGCGACGGGTTGATCACGCGCATCTGGCGGTACAGATCCAGCGGGGTCACGTCCTTCGGGAGGTCGACGGCCAGTCGCTGCGAGGGCACGGCCTGGAAGATGTCACCGTCCACGATGTGCTCCTTGAGCTTGTCCACGAAGCCCATGTAGCCGGCCTTGCCGACGTTCGAGGCCGCCTCCAGGTCAATCTTGGACGTGGCCGGCGCGCTGGCGTGGGCGACGCTGGACGGGCGCACGAGCGGCTTCTCGAGCGCGGCGTTCACGACCAGGATCTTGTCGATAGCCTCCTTGTAGGCCGCGGCAAGGTCGCCCGTGTCCAGGCGGACGTGCGACATGACCTTGAGCGAGTGGAAGACGTGGTCGAAGATCACGACCGTGTCGAAGAACATGTAGATGCTCTCGGGCACCTGCAGCACGTCCTTCTGGGCCTCCACGTAGGGCGCAATCTTGGGCTCAAAGTGGCGGATGGCGTCGAAGCCGCAGTAGCCCACGGCGCCGCCCGTCATGGGCACGTTGAGCTCGGGCAGCGTCACGGTGCGGAAGTTCTTCATCTCCTGCTCGAGGTGGACGAGCGGGTCGCCCTCCAAGGCCTGGCCCTTGCCCGTGGCCATGACCTTGAGCGGGCCAGCGCCGATGAACGAGTAGCGCGCGATCTTCTCGCCGGGCGCCACGGACTCGAGCAGGAACGAGTGCGTCTGGCCCACGCGCAGCTTGAGCAGCACGCTCACGGGCGTGTCCAGGTCGGCCACGGCGTCCAGGTACACGGGCACGAGGTTCTTGTCTGGGTGCGCCTGCTGCAGCTGCGCGACGCGCTCCAATTGCGGCTGGAAGGACATGGTGGCGACGTGGCTGGCGGTAGTGTTCATGCTTGTGCGGCTTGGCGTGTTGAGTCACAAGTGGGCGCTGCTGACGACCGGAGCTCCTCGTGTTTGGATGTTGGTTGAAGGTGTCTGGAAGCGCTCTATAGAGAGGGAAATTCGCTTAGATAGATGGTGGTGTAGCCACAAGAAATTTCGGCCCGACATGGCTACAGTGACAGTTGAAGTGCGTCGATGGTCTACCGGCAGTCTTGTGCTCTCAGTCGAGGCCAATGAAGCCGATGCGATGGGTGGGCCAGCCCGTGTTCAAGCTGGTGGTGGGTCGGGACGGCCGCGAGACGCAGATCCGCGGCCACGTCATGACCTACTGCCCCAGCTCCGCCAGGTACGTGCTGCTGTACGCGGACGGGTCCTCGGACGGTGTGCCCGTCAACGAGATCGGAGACCACATGCCGTTGCTGCGCCAGTTGCCAGCTAAGAGACGCAGTTCGAAGAAGCGGCGAGTAGAAAATGGCAGTGAAGAGCGAGCTCATGAGTGCCACGAGCCAACGCCGCCTCCCACGAAGCGCCCAAAGCCCAAGAACCACTACAAGTTAGCAGCGACGGGAGCTCCAGCTCCGTCTCGTGTGTCTGACACGCGGGTGGCTGTGGCTCGCTTTGTGCGGGGCAGCTTGTGGGAGCTGACCACGGTGCTCGATGTGAGCGACGACAAGCGACGAGCGCTGTTGACCACTTTGGACATACGCAACGAGCAGGTGGGCTTGAAACAATCGATGTGCGAATGCTGGACTAGGGGGGAATGCTAACGAGAAGTGCAGCCGCTTGCAGCACTAGAACGGTATGTGGAAGAAGGCGGGCTTGACGCTCTGAACGAGACGCTTCGGGCGTGTGGGGAAGACGGTCGTGGTGAAGCAGAGGCGGTGGAGCATTGTCATTCTGCGAAAAGGGACGCCAATGGCAAATGTGTCCCCCGTCGTGCTGACGGGGTATCCCCCTTTGCCTCCCGTACTATTTCACCGTGCGATCAGCATTTACGCGAGCTTTTGTCAGGTACTAGATAGTTCGGTCAACAGCTCGTGTGGCCTCAAGTGCTCCATTCCCCTCTAAATATCTGCCGTGGTGCGTGTGGATGCCCTTGTTGACATCGCGCAGGAAGATGCAGCGGCGTCTTCTCGCCGAAACCCGTTCAATCAAAGGTGCACCATGGACCTTGCAAGCGAGAGCCAGACGCAAGGAAGTCGCAGCACAGAGATTCTCGACGACCAAAGCAAGCGCCCGCTCTCCACGAAATTGAGGCGGACTCACCGCCAGCGTGGACTCCTGTCTTGGTTGACCTCACGAATGATGTATCAGAAGAGGAGGACGAGGAGATTGACGCAACTCCCAATAGCGCTCGCAAACGCCTTCACTTCGGCCTCAATTCGACTGTCCTCTTCGACACGCGAGAAAGCGTCGACGTCTTCCGGCTGCAAATCCGGTGAGCGGGACACATGCGAGCGAAGGCGCCGAAGCAGAATCCAGAGATATGGAAACCGGCGCTGAAGGCCTGCGCTCGGGGAGAGAACAAGCCTCGGACCGTCGACCCATGGTTCATGTAAAGCTGGATTTGCTTTGCTGTGCCAGTATCGTAGGTTGGTCTGTTGATGTGTTGATGAATCTTTGTGTTTGACCTCTTGAGCTTCCGTTCACGCGCCGAGCTGTAGCTTGGTGATCATTTGGTTTGGCCGATTTCGAGAAACTACGGGGTCGCGTCGTTTCGCGTCTTCCAGCGATCCACATCTCGATCTTCGCTCTGCTGGCGAGCACTAGACGACCGCGATGAACTACGGCATCATCAACAACCGTCGCCCGGCTCCGCGTGGTGCATCGTCCGTCAATGGCCTACTAGCAGATCCTCGGATGCGAGAAATCGCCAAGCAAATGGGACTTGAGCCCAAAGACTTTGGCGGCGAGGCCCAAGCGCTTTGGAACACGCTCAACGACCTCTCGACGTCCGATCCCAAGCGCTACGAGTCCTTCATCAACGAGCAATTGCAGGACGGACCGCCTTCCACGGACTCGAACCAAGCTGCCGACGATGCTGCGCCTCCACGGTTCTTCACCCCCGACCCCTGCTTCGTGGTCAAGTGCAGCATGTATCACTCCGTCAAGTGCCAGCAGAAAGAGACCAAGCTCTTCCTGAACATCTGCGCCCACAAGCTCATTGACGCCCCCAAGAACCCGAATTCCGGCCAAGAGGTGCCTCAAGACACCCGAGCAGTCCCCAACACCAACAGCTTGCAAGTTCCTCTTGTCGTGGGCAAGCTACGCGAACTCACCGACTTTAGCGGAGCTCTCTGCTGTGCCGTAGACGTCGTCGTGAATCCGTGGGTGCTGCGTCGCAGTGAATGGGACGCGAATTTCAAGCGGGAGGTCATGAAGCTCGCCGTGCAGTGGGTACAAGAGGACGCCCGGGTGAGGCTTGTCACGCCCACGGGTAAGTTCATCAAAGCTCTCTACAAAGGCGGCGTGGCTGTGGGCAACGAAATCATCACGTCCAAGTTCCGGATCGAGGACGCCGACCCAGCTAAGCAGCGCATGGAGTCGCCGGCTGACCTTCTCAAGCAGATTAACCTTGACGAAGCCAAGAAACACGAAGACACACGAGAGCTGGCAATCACGCCGTCTAAAGAGATCAATGCCGGTCAAACGCCGGAGGTGTTACTGAACGCACCTTCGTCGGGGCATGCACAACCTCCACCAGCGCCGGTGCAAGCACTGGAAGCTAAATCGCAGAAGAAGAAGGCTCTGATCGAAGAATTGCCGTCACCTTCAAGCAAGCAGAAGGCTACACACGGCGCCGCTCAATCTACGAATACGAACACGACAGCAAAGTCAGCGTCAAACTCTACGTTGAAGACCACGGCACAAAAGCAGAAGAAGGGTGGCGGTGCAGTGAAGCGAGGGTTCCTGAACTCGACCAAAGCACAATTGTATCCGAAGGGGTCTAGTGAAGGGCGTCCGTCGTCCTCGTACGTAAACCTTCTGAGCAGGAGTAAGATTGTTGATCTTGGCGAGATGGAACGGCAGCGGAAGACGCAGCAAGATGAGCGCAAACAAGTTATGGAGCTCCTGAAGCCAACAGAGGAAACGAAGGCGAAGCAGCCGCGTTCTGCGAGTTCAGCGGAAGAAATCGACCACGGCGATCATATTTTCGAGCAGCTTTGTGAACAAGCCGACCCAGACCTCAAACCTACTGCTCAGCAAGACGCGTCAAGCTCTATCAGTAACGACACAGTGATCGGTGATCAGCTCTTCGGGGAAGGATTCGAAGAGCTCGCGAAGCTGTTGACACTCTAGCTTGCACGCTTGGAGTAGGTCTACAACCGCAGCATCAGAGACAGTAAGAGGGTCAAATCACGGAGTGTACTTTTCATCATGATCTTGATACTCGCTTTCGTTTGTTAGCATCTTCTCCGTGCGCTTAGTCCCTTGTGTCCGGGTTGACAATGTCGTGAATCCGCTGGTACGACATTAGCAGGAACGGGTTGAGGCGCTGCATACTGGACACGGTTGACGAGAACTGTTCCAGCCGCTTCAGAAGCACCACAGTGTTATGCTTGACACCGATAGACGGGTGGAAGATGCCCTGTGCGATAGTCTGCAACCCGCCGCGCAGCACAGGCAAAAAACTTAGGAATTCCTGCAGCTCCAGCTCCGTGTTCAATAGCGTAGCGAAGTCCGAGTAGATTTTCTCCACGAGAGTGTCGTCCAGCACCACCATATCGCCTTGGAGACTCCGAATGTGCCGCTTCAGATCCACGCCAGTTTTCTCTACGTAAACATCCACAAAGCAAAACCACAAACGGCCTCGTCTCGTTAAGGAACACCGTATCAGCACACAAGTATTCATCCGTATAGATTGTGCGCTTGCTATGAGAGCAAGCACACGCAAGATATCTGTGAGTAGGATATATTGAACGCCGGCGAGTGGAAGTGCACCCGGTGCGGAGAGTCCATAAAGCGCTTGTAGCTGTCCGTGCGAGCCCACTTGGTGATACGCTTGTTGTTGACTGCTGAGCGCTTTGCCAGTGCGTCAGGGTTCAAGTAGTTGGCCTCACCAAGCGCAATGTCCACGATGTTTTTGCGCATGTACTCCTCGAACATGCACCGCACCCACTCCTCGTCGTACCCTGCTGCCACTCCATCGAGCACCTGTGCAATTCTAGGATCAGCAAGGATAGAGACTTGCCGCTGCGGACCCCACCCGCATCAACTTACCTCGAGCACAAAATTGCGATCCGAAGCATCGAAGTCTTCCTTTTCAACGGGTGCCGACACGAACACTTCACCTGTAGAGAGATCGCACAAAACATCCCACCACTCCCGCTTGGTCTTGAACATCGGGTTCGTCACTCCAGCAATGTACCCCGGCGTCGACAGAAAGCCCAAATCCGTGAGGTTCGCGTACCTGCGCACAAAAGCCATGTCAACTACAAAGCAACTATCTACTCCCCCGTCATCATCCAACAACTCACGGGTACTGGCGGTTGATCAGTCCAAACAGCGGCGGGCACACCAGTGAGCTCGTAGCGAGCACAAAGTTGCACACCTCCCCCGCCGGACGGTTGTACCCCAGCATGATCACCCTCTGCCCGGTCAGCACCGCATTAAACAGCACCATCGTCTGGTCTCCGAACGTCTGCAGCAACTGCGTCAGCGTGCCGTCATCGTGTTGGTCGTCCGTGCTGCAGATCTTAAACTGCAGCGGGATCGGGATATCGTCCCACATGGCTTGGGCTCGAAAGAACAGCGCCGTCTCCAGCGTCTTGGCGTCCTCCCTGTTCGCAGCAGCTCGTCCGGTACTGCTAATAGTGCGCTTCATGAGCCGCCTCTCCATGCTGGACAGCCCACGGACCCCCGACATGTCCAGGGCATTGACCACGGCGAAGAGCTCTTTTAGCACCTTCTCGCCCTCCTCTTCGCCCTTGGCGCCCACAATTTTGAGCACGGCCAGGTTGAGCACGTCTTTCAGAGCGAAGCAGCTCTTGTGGGTCGAGCACAGCGCCACGGCCGTCACTTTGGCGCCGCGACGGGCCGCCGTGTCGTGTGTGGTGCGCACCACACTGAGGCAGTACATGAAGCTCTGCAGCGGGTCCTGCGCCTCGCCCGGCATCTGGTCTTGGCTCTCATTGGCCACCTTCTCTTCCCCGTCGGCCGCGGGCTTGTGCGCGTTCTGGCGGTTGAGGAAGAAGATGGTGACGTCCTCCTCGCGGTTGTGCACGCCCTCGGGCAGCATCATGTCGGCGAAGAACTCGGGCGAGTAGTGCGCGAAGGGGTTCGGGTAGCTGGCGCGCAGGGTGCTGCCCTTGGTCAGGTCGAACTCGGCGTAGAGCACCACCTCGGCCAGAGGCCGCGCGGAGGTGTCGTCCGCAGCCATCGCCATGGGGATCTTCAAATTGACGGTTGGGGTAGAAGATGATAGTGTGTAGCTACATTGGCTTGGACAGGTGGAGCCATGTATAGTTTTTATCAGGTTACGCGGAAAGTAGGTATGTGCAGGTAAGCGTTCGCTCTTTCGTGGACTCATTGCCAACGACAACGGGCCTGGAAAAGAAACAGAACATACCAAAAGCATGTCTACGGTACTTCATAGTCCATGGTGTGCACGAAGTGAAGAAAGCGTACATCCCTGAGCTAGCGAGCAATGATCAATAGCTTGCACATGTTCAGGACGAAGTAGTATCGTCGTTGCCCACCTCGGCTTCGATTGCCGCCATGAAGTCTTGCTGGCGCTGCGACCACGTTGGCGACAATATTGTCGATTTCTTTTGGGAGGAACGTGAGGAGTTGCCTGTCGAACTAAGCTCGAGGGTGTCTTCACTTCGTGATGCAGGGGTGCTCTCCTGCGTAGCTGTCGTCTCGTTCCCATTCTGCTTTGTCTGACGTGCGGGTTGCGACGAATTGGGAGTACCAACTCGAAAGGGTATTCTCATCTTTGCCTGATTGTTGGAGCTCCTGTTGACCATTGGTGACGTCGTCATTTCATCACAACGCAGACGCGTTGATAGCTTGGACCCCGTGGAGGATCGTGACCACGCCGGGGACCTCATGTCCGGCGAGTGCTTCTCTCTGTCGACTACAGCAGTAAAACCGAGCTTGTTCCTCTTGGCTGGTCGCGGCGGAGTGGAGCGTGTCGGTGGCGTTGTACGGCTGCGGTCCTCGTGACGATGACCAGAGTTGGGTAGAGGCAGCACTAGCTGCAGTCGCTCCATCTTGCGCTGTCGCTCCCGGAGACCCGCAGAACAACGTTCAATCGTTTCTGCACAGCGTCGATGAAGTTCCAGCGGCGACTTTGACGAGCCACGAGTTCGGGTCAATTCGATTCGGGAAGTTTTAGTGGAAGCCGCGGCGCTTCTTGACGACCACGGTTCGTCCTCGTCACGCTTCCGCTCCAGATCATCTCTCGCACTTGGAGAGATCGACTCATGCAACTCCTTGTCCTGTGGCAGTGGAGCCATGTCCACAGATGTTCCCTCCTCCATCGCGTCCCTGCTTGAGCTTTGGGCTTCGGAGTTTGGCTACACCCCCTTCAAACGTTTGTGAGATTGATTGACGTCCTCCCATTATATGAGAAGGAGCAAGACCGTTTCAAAACCAACGCGCCACCAATAAAAAGCGGTCTCATCAATACCCCTTCAACTTGAAGTGGTATGTAGCCATGTACCCCCTTACCCGGTACCCGATCGTCCGATCGAAACGACGCGAGCCAAAGCGGCGCCTGCGATCCGATCCGCAAGGCGGTGAAGGAGACCACCCACCCAAGCATCGTAGGACGCATGTCGCTGGACGAGGTGACGCGGCGCTGGCTGCGGCGCCTCGTGTCACGAGCGCTGGATGCCGAGCCTGCGGTCTTCGACCAGCTTTTGGCAGGGACGCAGACTGCGGAACCTTCAGCTGCAGAGCTCGTGCAGTCGTTCTTCTCTGCTAAGGCGGAAGCTGGCAGCGTCCTGTTCTTCTACAAGGGGGAGGAGCAGTACGAACTCCAAGAGGAGGTGGAAGAAGACGTGGAGGTGGTCAGAGAAGCCTCCCCGACAGGTGAACAGCAGACGAGAAGGGGGGACCATCTCGCAGCTTCGTCCGCTAACTCGCTGTTTGTTTTTATACAGAGCCGCCGAGCGACGGCACGTCACCCACGGCCGAGCCAACTGATGAGCAGTTGTTCCTGGATGCCGAGGCGCCTCCACCGCAGACGGAGACGGTGAAGAGAATGGTGACGCGATCGCGGACAGCTACGCGTCAAGTGTGCCACGCGTCCTTGAACTCGCTACCTGCCGAGTCGTCCGAGTCGACCACCGTGTTCTTGATCAAGGTGGCTGCTGGCCCCGTGACGGTCCAGAACGTCGTGACTGACAACGCTCACGAGAAGGTCGTGCACACGAACGTGGAGCTCGGGTGCTCGACCGGAGACTTGCTGTCGAACCTGGAAGGGGTCATTTGCCACGTCTTCATGCCGCTGCTGGACCCGCAGCTATCGAGGGCGGACTCCTCGAATGGACGAGGAGAAAGCGAAGCGTCCGCGGCCCACCAGGCGCTCAAGGTCATCGACGCCGTGCGCAACGAGTTCAAGAGCAACTTGGTCAAGTTCTCGTCGCAGATCTCCAACGCCATTCAGCAGATCCAGGGCGACATCCACCTGAACATCCCCGACGTGGTCATCACGAAGCCGGAGTCGCATCTGGACGACTACGAGCTCATCAACGCGCTGGAGCAAGCGCTCGAGGAATGGTCCAAGAGTGTCGCTAGCGTGGTGGAGCAGGAGTCGCGCAAGAGCCCCAAGCGCAAGGGCCCACTGGCCGAGATCGAGTTCTGGCGAGAGCGCAACGCCACGCTCAGCACCATCTTCGAGCAGATCAACATGCCGACCGTCCAGAAGATGCTCAAGCTCCTGGAGCTGGTCGAGGCGAGCATGCTGCTCACGTTCAAATTCCACTTCTCGGAGCTCAGCAAGCTGTACGTGGAGGCGAAGGACAACGTCAAGTTCCTCACGACGCTGGAGCGCCACTTCAAGAACATTGCGAGCGGCTCCTTCTCGGCCATCGCCGACACGCTGCCGTCAATGATGAACGCCATTCGCATGGTCTGGATCATCTCGCGCCACTACAACACGGACGAGCGGATGGTGCCGCTCATGGAGCGCATCGCGTCCGAGATCGTGGACAAGGTGGCGGTGGAGATCAACATCCACGCGATCCTGCGCAAGAGCCCGGAGAACGCGCTGCACGCGATCGAGGAGGCCAAGATGGTGCTGGAGCTGTGGCACTCGACGTACATGAAGGTGCGCGAGCGCATCGAGGCAAGCGGCACAGACCACCGCTGGGAGTTCGACCGCAAGCGGCTCTTTGAACAAACCAACTACATGGCCAAGATCTGCGAGAACCTGCAGGAGGTGGCGACTGTCCTGGACCAGTTTAACAAGTTCCTGGGCCCCGAGCTCAAGTCCGTGACGGGGGATTCTCAAGGGATCGACGACGTCATGGCACGCGTGGAAGGTCTGATCGCTCCGTTCGAGAGCGTCCCGTTCAAGGTCTTCGACCGCGGCTACAAGACGAGCTGGGAGTCGGTCATGGTGCAGTTCCGCGACAAAGTGAGCGAGATCGAGCACATGACGCGCAAATTCATCGACACGTCCTTCCAGAAGCTCCGCTCGGCCGAAGGCGCGTTCGATCTGCTCCAGAACTTCCAGAACATCCAGTCGCGCGACTCGATCAACAAGCAGATGATGGAGAAATACAAGGACATCCTCATGCAGTACACCAAGGAGCTCGAGAAGCTCGATGAGCAGTTCCACCGACTCAAGCACCGCCCTCCCGTGTACAAGAACCACCCACCTGTGGCGGGGGCTATCAGCTGGTCACGGGCACTCTACTTGCGCGCTAAGAAGCCGATCCTACGCTTCCGAGCGATGAACGACTTGCTCAAGAGTCCTCACGGAGAAGAAGTGAAGGAGAAGTATCTCGTCTTCGCGCGTGCGGTGGACGCCTACATCAAGCAGCTCCACAAAGACTGGAAGGAGAAGGTGCCTGCGCTCACGAACGAGTGCCTCAGACAGTCGATTCTCGGTCCGAAATTGCTGGAGGCGGGCAAGTCCGAGACCGGCGCCATGCTCTACAAGTTACCTCAGCCTCCGTTCTACGCGAACTTCGCACCCGAGCTGGCGATGATCATCAAGGAGTCGAAATACCTCGACCGCCTTGGGTTTGAGATCCCGGAGGAGGCGCTGAACGTGACGCTGCAAGAGGACAAGTATCACCAGTACGTGCAGGAGCTGGCACTGATGCTCCGACGCTACGACTCGCTTCTGACAGAGCTCACGCCCGTGGAGACGCACCTCTTACGGTCGCAGCTGAAGACGCTGGAAGATGTGCTGCGCGTGGGTTTCTCGCCTCTCAACTGGAACTCGCAGCGCGTGCTGAGCTTCATCGAGAACTGCAACAAGTCGCTCAACCAGTTCGCCAACCTCGTGAGCCAGATCCACAAGAGCAGCAAAATGGTGGAGGAAATCGTCACGGACATTGAGAACACGCTGCTCATCAAGATCGAAGACTTCGAGGAGGGCGTCGTGACGGAGGTGGGCGAGTTCTACGAGCTGGTGGAGCGCAACCGGATGCAGCGCATTGAGGAGCTCGTGCAAAGCTACCGGTCCATCGGACCGCTTCTCATCAAGGTGGAGGAAATCGTCGCCGGCGTGAACACGGGCACCAGTCCAAAGATGTCGACGTACTACATGTACTGGGAGCGACGGATCTTCAATGCCATCACCAAGATGATCATTGCGTCCATGACAACGTTCCAAGCGCTGCTTAACGTCCACACGAAGGACATCAGCAGTGCGACGTCCATCATGGCCCAAGGAGAGGGGGGCAAGCTCAAGCGCCCACCGCTTTGCAAGGTGAAAGCCACCATGAACGGCAAGGACATCATTGTGACGCCGTCGTTGTCAGACATGTACAAGTACCTGAGCAAGTCCGTCAAGCACATTGTCGAGAGCGCCAAGGCGTTTATTCGCTGGATGCACGGCACCTGTCGAGAGACGGCGCCACTCGTGGTCAACGAGGACGAGGAGCCGATCACCTTCACCTTCTACTCGGACATCTCGCAGAACCCGTACGTGATCAAGATGACGCTGTCCTTGAACCAGGAGATCCACAAGGTCTTCAACATCGTGAACCGCTACCTGGATAGCTGGCGTCGATACGACACCGTGTACAACCTCTGGAATACCAAGCGGCGTAGTGCGCTGGAAAAACTCGCCGACAAGAAGCCTCCGTGTGTGTATTTCGACACGCGCATGGCGCAGTACACCCGCCTCGCCGAGTCTGTCCGCAACCAGCCCACCGAGAAGGACACCGACTTCTTGCAGATCAATTGTCTGCCCCTGGCAGTGTCCATCGCCAAGCAGGCCGAGATGTGGAAGGATGACTACGGCAAAATCCTCCTCGAGGTGTCGAACAAGAAGCTGGTCGCGGTCAGCGCCACCATGGACCAGCTCGAGGCGGAGCTGGACGCAACGCCGGAAGACCTCGAGTCTCTCAAGAAGGTGCTCAACACCGTCGCCAGCATCAGCGACATGGGGATGGAGATGGAGCTCGAGTACGCCGACATCATCGAGCGATACCGCACGCTGCAGACTTTCAGCATCGCTGGCGACCCGGCCGAATTCAAGAAAGCGTTCTCACTCGAACTGAGGTGGAAGAGCGTGTTCCTGGCCTCGAAAACCAAAGACTTGCGGCTCGTCAAGGTGAAAGACCAGTTCCGGGGCGTGACGAAGCAGGACGCCGTGGATTTCGCGGACGAGTGCAAGAGCATGAGGAAGGAGTTCCTGGAGCGCGGACCGAGCACGTGCTCGCTCGATCTGGACGCGGGGCTCGAGATGGTCTCGGCTTTTAAGAAGAAACTCGCCGTGTTCAAAGCGCGGCGACAGGAGCTTGCCAACGCGGAGAACCTGTTCGCGTTGCCCATTACTTCGTACCCGGAGCTACAGCAGATCGCCGAAGCTTTGGAGAAGCAGGAGGTGATCTTCGACCTGTACACCGAGCAAAAGGAGTTCATCGGCAACCTCTCGAGCATGCTGTGGGCTGAGCTGGATGTGGCAGCCATGAACAAAGGCATCGAGGAGCTGGAGAAGCGCTGTCGCAAGATCCCCAAGGACCTCAAGGCGATGTCGACGTTTGTGGAGGTGGAGAAGCAAATCTCGGCCTTCAAGGAGAGTATCCCTCTCATCCAGAGTCTCAAGAACGAGGCCGTGAAGCCGCGTCACTGGGACGAGCTCATGACGGTCACCCAGGTGCGCTTCGATATGAACCTCAAGACGTTCACGCTTGGGAACCTCTTTGCCATGAAGCTGCACCGCTTCTCGACTGAAATCGGCGAGATCGTGAACGCCGCCATGCAAGAGCAGAAGATCGAGCAGGAGATTCTCAAGATCGAGGACGCATGGTCCAAGGCGGTTCTGGAGCTCGTCAAGTACAAGAAGAACGGCACCGATCGCGGCTGGGTGCTCCGAGCTGCAGACGAGCTCAAGATCACGCTGGAAGACCACATGCTGAACCTGCAGACAATGTCTGGCTCGCGCTTCATCGCGAGCTTTGCGGAGCGCGTTCGCAAGTGGGAGAAGCGTCTCGGAGTCGTGAACGAGTGTCTGGATATCTGGTTCGTCGTGCAGCGCAAGTGGATGTACCTCGAGAGCATTTTCGTCGGCGCGGAGGACATCCGCCAGCAGCTACCGGAGGAGGCCAAGAAGTTTGACGCGATCGACAAAGCGTGGAAGACCATCATGGGCGCCACGTACAAGAACGCCAACGCAGTGGAAGCGTGCACCGCTGAGAACCGAGTGGAGACGCTGCACTCGCTGTCCGAACGCCTCGACAAGTGCCAAAAGTCTCTGAGTGACTATCTCGACACGAAGCGCAACTCGTTCCCGCGGTTCTTCTTCATCTCCGACGATGAGCTGCTCAGCGTCTTGGGCTCTTCCGATCCGACGTCCATCCAAGTTCACATGCTCAAGCTCTTCGACAACGTCAAGCTGCTGACTTTCGTACGCAACAACAAAAGCGTCGGCGCGATGGAGAGCGCGGAAGGAGAAGGGTTCCAGTTCCGCACCTTGTCGGCCGTTGAAGGCCCCGTTGAGTCGTGGATGACTGGCGTGGAAGACGAGATGCGAGCCACACTGCAGCGCATCGCCAAGGAAGGAGTGTTCCAGTACGCCAACATGGATCGGACCAAGTGGCTGGAAGAGGTACTTGGCATGGTCTCTCTCGTTGGTAGTCAGATCTGGTGGACGTGGGAAGTCGAAGACGTGTTTCACCGCGTCAAGGGCGGCGACAAGTACGCCATGAAAGGCCTGGAAGGACGACTCACGGAACAGCTCAACAGCCTCGTGCGACGTGTTCGTGAGCCTCTCGAGAAACTCACGCGGAAGAAAGTGAACACGTTGCTGATCATCGACGTCCACGCGCGAGACATCGTCGACTCGTTCGTGCGCGACAGTATCCTCAACGAGAAGGAGTTCGCGTGGGAGTCTCAACTGCGCTTCTACTGGCGAAAAGATGTGGACGACGTGGTCATCAGTCAGTGCACTGGGAACTTCCGCTACGGCTACGAGTACATGGGCTTGAACGGACGACTTGTCATCACCCCACTCACGGATCGTTGCTACATGACGCTCACTCAAGCGCTAACGTTCAAGTTGGGAGGATCTCCCGCTGGTCCGGCCGGTACGGGGAAGACCGAGACGGTGAAAGACCTGGCCAAGTCGCTGGCACTGCCGTGCTACGTGATCAACTGCGGCGAAGGTCTGGACTACAAGGCGATGGGTAGCATCTTCTCCGGGCTCGTGCAAGTGGGGGCGTGGGGTTGTTTCGACGAGTTCAACCGTATCAACATTGAAGTGCTGTCCGTGGTCTCCGCACAGCTCCGCGCTATCCAGAACGCTCTTAACACCGACAAACCCACCGTTGACATCGGCTTCGGCACGGAGATCGCCATCCATCGCACTGCAGGCTTCGCCACGTGTGGGTTCTTCATCACCATGAATCCTGGTTACGCCGGACGCACGGAGCTACCGGACAACCTCAAGGCGCTCTTCCGACCGGTGACCATGATCGTCCCCGACCTGTTGCAGATCTGCCAGATCATGCTCTTCTCGGAGGGCTTCGAGAACGCCGTGTCCCTCGCCAAGAAGATGACGGTGCTGTACAAGCTTTCGCGCGAGCAGCTCTCCAAGCAGTTCCACTACGACTTCGGTCTGCGAGCTCTCAAGAGCGTGTTGGTCATGGCTGGCGCGCTCAAGCGCGAGTACAGCGACATGAACGAGGACCTGGTGCTCATGCGTGCGCTGCGTGACAGCAACATGCCCAAGTTCGTGTTCGAGGACGTGCCGCTGTTCCACGGGCTCATCAACGACCTGTTCCCCGGCTTGGACTGCCCGCGGGTGGGCTACGCAGCCTTGAAAGACGCCATCGAAGCGGAACTCGTCGCTGGAGAGTACAACACGACCAACGCCGCCGTGTACAACGAGCAGATCGACAAGATCATTCAGATGTACGAGACGATGCTGGTGCGTCACACGACCATGATCGTGGGCCCCACGGGTGGCGGCAAGACGCTCGTGCTCAACACGCTCGCAGCAGCGTCCAAGACCGCGCTGGACGAACACGTCAAGATATTCGTGCTCAACCCGAAAGCCCAGCCGATCGCGGAGCTCTACGGCACGATGGACCCCGTCACGCGTGACTGGACCGACGGCGTGCTGTCCAAGCTCTTCCGTGAGCTGAACCAGCCGCTCCCCGCTGGGAAGGATAACGAGAAGCGCTGGCTAATCTACGATGGAGATGTGGACGCCGTCTGGGTGGAGAACATGAACAGCGTCATGGACGACAACAAGCTGCTCACGCTGCCCAATGGCGAGCGTATCCGACTGCAGACGCACTGCTCTATGATCTGTGAGACGTTCGACCTGCAGTACGCGTCGCCCGCTACTATCAGTCGTTGTGGAATGGTGTGGGTCGACCCGAAGAACCTCGGCTATCGTCCGTACTACGAGCGCTGGCTCAAGAAGAAGTATCCGCTCGTAGCCGTCACTGCCTCGCCCGACACGCCCCCACCGGCCTCGTCACCACCGCCGCCTGGCACGTTTACGACCCCGTTGGAACGCACCGTACTGCTCGAGCTGTTCGACAAGTACGTGCCCAAGTGTATCGACTTCATCCTCGAAGGCGTCTTGGGCGCGGACGAGGTCGTGGCCAAGTGCCAGCAGGTGATCCCGATCAGCAACATGGAAATGTGCAAGCAGCTCTGCATCTCGCTCGACGCCTTCCTGCCCGGTGACAACTCGTCGTTGGACCCGACGACGGACCGTGCGAGCGTCGAAGGCGTCTTCTTGTTCAGTGTCGTGTGGTCACTTGGAGCTGCGTTGCTCGGTAGCAGTCGCGCGCGCTTCAACGAGTTCATCCGGAAGATTGCAGACTGCCCGCTGCCCGCAACGAGTCTGTACTGCAATTTCTTCGACTTGGAGACGCGCAAGTGGCAGCCATGGGAAGCCCGCGTCGTGCCGTACGCGGAGCCGGCGCCGTTCAACTTCTCGCGCGTGTTCGTCCCCACAACGGACTCGGTGCTTTACAGCTTCATCCTCGCTAGCTGCATGCGGACAGAGAAGCCGATCCTGTTCGTGGGCGAGAGCGGCACGGCCAAGACCGTGACGATCCAAAGCTACCTCAAGGACTTGGACCAGCAGACGTGCTCCACGTTGAGCATCAACTTCTCGAGTCGCACGAGCAGTCTGGACGTGCAGACGAACATCCAGGCGAACGTGGACAAGCGCTCGGGCAAGATTTACGGCCCTCCAGCGGGGAAGAAGCTGCTGATCTTCATCGACGACTTGAACATGCCCAAAGTGGATCTGTACGGGACGCAGCAGCCGATCGCGCTACTGCACTTCGTGATGAACCGTGGCAGCATGTACGACCGCGGTAAGGAGCTCGATCTCCGTATTCTCAAGGATCTGCTGTTCATCGGTGCCATGGGGCCTCCTGGCGGTGGCCGGAACCAAGTGGACCCTCGATTCGTAGCGCAATTCAACGTGTACAACCTCACCCCGCCCACAAAAGAGGTGTTGAAGCACATCTACGGCTCCATCGTGACCACGTACCTGCGTAACTTCAGCGACGAGATCCAAGGGAAGGGAGTCAAGCTGACCGAAGCGCTTCTTCAGTTCTTCGAGTTCACGCTCGAGAAATTGCCGCCCACTCCATCCAAGTTCCACTACATCTTCAACCTGCGCGACCTCGGTCGAGTGTGCGAGGGCGTCTGCATGGCCACGACCGACAAGTTCGACAGCGCCGGCACGATCGTGCGTCTGTGGCGTAATGAAGTGAAGCGCATCTTCTGCGATCGACTCACGAGTGAGTCCGACAACGCGTTAGTGGACGGCGCCATCACGCAGATCCTGCGTGAGACGTTCCCCGACGAAGCTGAGGCAGCTTCGGTTGATCCGCTTATCTTTGGCGACTACGCCGACTGCGTTGGCCGTATCACCGGCCAAGCAGCAACCGAAGATGCTCGTTTGTACCAGGACATGGAGTCGTACCGCCGTATTCGTGGCATCTTCGACGAAGCTCTGGAGACGTACAACTTGGATAACAAACCCATGACTCTGGTCCTGTTCGAGATGGCGCTCGAGCACTTGTCACGCATCCTCCGCATTATCCGAAACCCACTAGGCCACGCTCTGCTGATCGGTGTGGGGGGTAGTGGGAAGCAGAGTCTGTCGCGACTAGCAGCGTTCACAGCCGGCTACGATCTCTTTGAGATTTTCCTCACCCGTGGGTACGGCGAGGCCGAGTTCCGAGAGAACCTGAAAGACCTGTACCGCTTGCTGGGGAAGAAGCCGGTCGTATTCCTCTTCACGGACGCGCACGCAGTCGAGGAAGGATTCCTCGAATTCATCAACAACATGCTCACTACCGGCGTCGTGCCTGCGCTATTCGAAGCCGATGAGCGTGACGCTCTGGCCAGTTCCGTGCGTGATCAAGTGAAAGCTGCGGGGCTCGTGGAGACGAACGAAAGCTGCTGGAGGTTCTACGTGAATTTGTGTCGCCAGAACCTCCACGTGATTCTAGCGATGTCTCCGTCGGGTAGCACGCTCAGGACCCGGTGCCGCAACTTCCCCGGTCTTGTTTCGGCCTCGGTCATCGACTGGTTCTTCGCCTGGCCGGAAGACGCTCTGCGCAATGTGGCGCAGTACTTTTTGGCCGAGGAAGCCATCCCAGAGGAAGCGCGCGAGCAGGTGACCAACCACCTTGTTCACGCACATTTGCGTGTGGTTCGCGTCGCCCACCAGTTCGGCGAGGAGTTGCGGCGCCACTACTACGTGACGCCCAAGAACTACCTCGATTTCATTTCGAACTACCGCTTGCAGCTCAAGGAGAACAAGGCAAAAGTCACCGCCAGCATTGCGCGTCTCAAAGGGGGTCTCACGAAGCTCGTGGAGGCCGCACAAGCTGTGGATGTGATGCAGATCGAGCTATCGGAGAAGAAAATCATTGTCGATGAGAAGACGCTCGCGTGTGAAGCGCTCATCAAGACGATCGAGGAGAAGTCGGCCGTGGCTTCCAAGCAGCAGGAAGTGGCAGCAGCTACGTCAATTGACTGTGAGAAAGCGTCCGTTCTCATCGCTCGCGAGAAGGAAGAAGCCGACGCTGCGTTGCTGGAGGCGCTGCCAGCGGTAGAAGCCGCTGCTGCTGCCCTGCAAGATCTGTCCAAGGCGGATCTAACGGAGCTCAAGTCGTTTGCGTCGCCGCCACCACTTGTCATGTCCGTGTGCATGTGCGTGTTGATCCTCAAGCCGACGGGCCAGGAGCTGGAGCTGGACTGGAAGGGTGCCAAGGTCATGCTGAGCAACGCCAACCTCATCACACTACTCAAGGAGTACGAGAAGGACAAGATCTCGTCGAAAATGATCACGAAAATCAAGACGTTCTTCAAGAACCCGGACCTGAACATCGAGAACATGAAATCCATCTCGAGGGCTGGCGCTGGACTGCTCGTGTGGGTCGTGGCCATTGTCAAGTATCACGATGTGGCCAAGAACGTCGATCCGTTGCGTCAGAAGGTCAAGGCGATGGAAAAAGAGCAAACGGTCAAGGAACAGGAGCTGGCGGACCTCAAGGCCACACTCGACCGCTTGAAGACGGAGCTCGAGAACCTGTCCACGCAATTCCAGGAAGCCAATTCAGAGCTGCAAGGACTCAAGACACAGGCGGATCAGATGCAGAAGCGGTTGCACGCAGCGAGTAAGCTACTCGCTGGTCTCGGCTCCGAGCGTACACGATGGACGAAGGATGTGGACTCGCTCAACCTCCAGAGCGAGCGCCTTGTTGGGGACTGCTTGCTCACCGCGAGCTTCTTGAGCTACGCCGGTGCTTTCAGCTTCGACTACCGGTCCGACCTCATCTATCGAGACTTTTTCCAGGACATCGAGGCCCGCCAACTCCCCGTCACTTCCCCTTTCCGACTCGAGAGTTCACTCACGGACGACGCTACCATTCAAAAGTGGGTCTCGGAAGGACTGCCCGCGGACGAGCACTCGGTGCAGAACGGGATTCTGACGACGAAGGCCAGTCGCTTCCCCTTGTGCATCGATCCCCAGCAGCAAGCGGTGAACTGGATCAAGAAGAAAGAGGAGAAGAACAGCCTGACGGTCAAGACGCTGAGCGATCCGGACTTCATGAAGCACCTGGAGCTGGCCATCCAGTTCGGCAACCCGTTCTTGTTCGAAAGCGTGGACGAGGAGCTGGATCCGATACTGGACCCGGTGCTGGAGAAGAGCACGTTCATGGAGGGCTCGCAGAGACTCATCAAGCTGGGCGACAAGAACGTCGAATGGGACGCCAACTTTCGTCTCTACTTCACGTCGAAGCTTGCTAACCCGCATTACTCGCCTGAAGTCATGGGCAAAACCATGATTGTCAACTACAGCGTCACGCAAGATGGGCTCGCCAACCAGTTACTGAACGTCGTGGTGGCTCACGAGCGCCCGGATCTCGAGGAGCAGTACCGTGATCTCGTGACGGAGATGTCGGAGAGCACGCAGCTCATCGTGGAGCTCGAAGACACTTTGCTCCGTGAACTATCCAGCAGTTCAGGTAATATCCTGGATAACGAGGAGCTCATTGCGACGCTGGACGAGACCAAGAACAAGGCGACCGAAATCAGTGCTAAGCTCGAGCTGGCGAGCTTCACAAAGGACGAGATCACCAAGGCTCGTGAGGTGTACACTCCTGTGGCGCTACGGGGGTCCATCATGTACTTCGCGATGGCCGCTCTGGCCACGATCATGAAGATGTACGAGATCTCGCTCGCAAGCTTTCTCACCGTCTTCCACACGGCGCTCGAGACGGCCAAGCGCGACGTCGTCCTCGAGAAACGCTTGCGGTTTATGGTGCAGTCGATCACGGAGATGATGTACGACTACACGTGCACGGGCATCTTCGAGCGACACAAGCTCATGTTCTCGTTCCAGATGACGTGTATGATCTTGAGCGCTTCCGGTGATCTTAACCGCGCGGAGCTCGACTTCTTCCTCAAGGGGGACACGTCTCTGGATGCTGCTTCTCAGCCGAAACCCGAGGACATTTCGTGGATATCGGGTGCAGGCTGGAAGGACTTGCTTTGCCTCAGTAAACTGGGCGAGGCGGAAGGCGAAGGTGGCAGCAGCGGCGTCTTCGGTTCGCTGATGTCCGACTTCGCGAACAAGACGAGCGAGTGGAAAGCTTGGTACGACCTGGAAGCCCCCGAGCTCGCAGACCTTCCGTGTGGCTACTCGGACAAGCTGTCTAGCTTGCAAAAGCTGCTCGTCTTCCGGTGCTTCCGACAGGACCGAGTGTACAACGCGATGAAGTTGTTCGTGATGGCAGTGATGGGCGAGAAGTTCGTCCAGCCTCCGGTGCTGGACTACGCGCGGATCTACAGCCAAAGTGCTGCGACGGCGCCTATCGTGTGCATCCTGAGCCCAGGGGCAGATCCTCAGAGCGACATCCAAACGCTGGGTGACGAGTACGGTTTCTCTGGACATCGCTTTAAGTTCTTGGCACTGGGCCAGGGCCAAGGACCGTTGGCTGAGCAAATGTTGGAGGCCGGTGCGGCGCGTGGGCACTGGGTGCTGCTGCAAAATTGCCACCTTCTAGCGAGTTGGCTGCGCACGTTGGAGAAGATGCTGCTGGCCATGACGAAGCCCCACAAAGACTTCCGACTGTGGCTCACCACGGAGCCCACGGATCGATTCCCGCTTGGCATTCTGCAGCGCTCGCTCAAGGTGGTGACGGAACCGCCCGACGGACTCAAGCAGAACATGCGCAGCTTGTACTCGAAGCTGGACCAAACGATGCTCGAGGAATGTCCACACGGGGCGTTCCGCTCGGTGGTCTACGTGCTGTGCTTCCTGCATGCCGTGGTGCTGGAGCGACGCAAATACGGCAAGATCGGCTGGAACGTGAGCTACGACTTCAACGAGTCGGACTTTACCATCTCGCGGAAGCTGCTAAGTCTCTATCTCTACAAGGCCTACGAAGATCAGGACGAACAGCTACCGTGGGGCTCGCTCAAGTACCTCATCGGTGACGCCATGTACGGAGGGCGAGTGAGCGATGACTACGATCGGCGAATCCTCACCACGTACCTGTCGGAGTATATGGGCGACTTCCTCTTCGACGACTGCCAGCGGTTCTACTTCAGCCGTTCGGGGTTCGACTACGTGCTTCCTGGTGCGTTAGACGGCAACTCGAGTCCACTAGCACTTCAGCTGGGAGACTACGTCGCTACAGTCGAGACACTGCCACTGACCAACAGTCCGGCAGTGTTTGGCCTCCACCCGAACGCCGAGATCGGGTACTACACGAACATGTCGAAGAGTGTGTGGAAGGACCTCATCTCTCTCCAGCCTCGTTCCGCTCAATCCGGGGCCGGGGTGTCTCGCGAAGACCACATCGGCAACGTGGCTAGCGATATTCAGTCCAAAGTACCGGAGCCTGTGGACGTGGACCAGATCCGCAAGAAGCTGGGGCTCACACCGACGCCCACTCAAGTGGTGTTGCTACAGGAGCTCGACCGCTGGAACTTGCTCACGGTTCGGATGCGCGTGTCGCTCGGCGATCTCCAGAAGGCGCTCGTGGGTGAAATCGGTATGAGCGACGAGCTGGATGCGGTAGGCAACGCGCTCTACGACGGCTTCCTCCCGAACCTGTGGCGGTCTCTGTGTCCGAAGACGGAGAAGCCGCTTGGTAGCTGGATGGAGCACTTCACCAAGCGCTTCAAGCAGTACATGGACTGGATCTCGAACGGTGACCCGCGAGTCATGTGGCTGTCGGGCCTGGGCATTCCGGAGTCGTACCTCACCGCTCTGGTGCAAGCGACGTGTCGAGCCAAGAATTGGCCGCTGGACAAGTCGACGCTGTACACGCGTGTGACGAGCTACACGCACGACTCGCAGCTACCAGCGCTCGACGGCTTGAAAGACGATGCCGGCTGCTACGTCCAGGGTCTCTTCCTGGAAGGTGCGTCCTGGGACCTGGAACATGGCTGCCTCGCTCCACAACGGCCCAAGCAGCTCGTGGAAGAGCTTCCTATTCTGCAGGTCATCCCCATTGAGGCCAGTCGACTCAAGCTGCAGAACACGTTCCGCACACCAGTGTACGTCACGCAGTCGCGACGGAACGCCATGGGCGTCGGACTCGTCTTCGAGGCAGATCTCTACTCGACCGAGCACACCTCGCACTGGGTACTGCAGGGCGTTGCGCTCGCCCTCAACACGGACTACTAAGCCGTAGCAACACCAAGTTGAAGTTATATGTAGCCATGTTGCTTGCAAATATAACACCGTGTATTATTTTTGTTTCGGATTACGCAGGATTAAAGTTTGGATGTTTTTTTGGTTGAGTCAGAAGAACAAGGCAAATCGATCTACTTATCGATACGCACTTCCGTTTTTCACCTGTCGTGGGCACCAAGAACCACGAGCAGATGCGATTCCAGTTTGGAGAAGGGGAAGAGCTGGCATTCACCACGGAAATTCTGCAGCAACTGCAGCCAAACTGTCCAAGTCCTTCAAGTGTCGACTCTACTCGTTATCTCTAGAACCGCGAACTGCTAGCAGCTACATGTAGACCGGTTCGAGAATTTGTACCAAAGCTACGGACCAAGACCAAGCTCGAGCACTTGCGTTGCGAGATAGCAACTCTCGGTGTTGAGCTAGCCCGGCTGCGTCTGGCGGAGACAAAACTTGTTGATCACTTCAGGCAGCGCGACATGGTGGCCAAGCCGCAGTGGAAATCCGTCGCGACCCAGCAGATGCAGCAGCGACAACGTGCAGAACGCGACAACAGGAAGCTAAAAAGGATGATTACTGCGCAGCACCTATTGGCCAAGTCGGTCCTCAACGGACGTGTCGACCTGCTTCAAGTTATCCCCCAAATGCGTCGAGTTCCGACTAACACCAAAGCTCCGCCAAGCAGTCGGCAGGATTGTTAAGGGGTTAAGTATGAACAATACAAATTGCCTTTTGACGCTGGAGAAGAGAAATGCGCCCTGCGCTCTGAATGACGATGTGCTCGTTCTCCTGGTGAGCGAATACGCCTTTAAAAAACCGCGGTAGCTCCTGTCATCTCCTCGTCTACCCATCGGCCGCCTCCCCCGAGTCCTCACGCCGGCGTTTCTTACAGGACTTTGGGGTCGGTGGAACGCCGTATTGACTGTTGGCATAAGACATTTTCATGCCTTCCACGCACCGAGCCATAGCCGTTTTGTGCTCAACTATCGGGGCCGGGTAGTCTTTGCCGATGCGGCACCCCGCGGCGTGCTGCAGAGTTAGCGGAGCCTTCCATGGTTCATAGATGAACTTGGGCGGGAACTTCTTCAGTGCTGGGATATACTTTTTGATGAAGAGACCTTCCGGGTCCGATTTCTTGCCGAAGGATATCGGGGAGTACACGCGGAAGTAGGCCGTGAAGAAATAGCTGCTACTAAGCCAGAGCCAGTTGCCAGCGTTAAGGCTCCAGTCGTGATCGATCAGCCGCTCTTGGAAAACCTCGAGCCCTCGCACCCATGAGATGTACAGATCACCACGAGTAAGGAAACACGCTACCGAGTGGCGGGCCAAGTGGTGCATCCAGCCTTCCTGCTTCAGTTGGATCATGATGGCGTCGATCCACGGGAACCCAGTCCGACCGTCTCTCCACGCCTCGAACTGCGAGCGAGCGAGCTTGTCGTCGTCCGTCATATCCTCTTCGTTTTCTGGGATCGTGTGGTAGCGCCAATTGACCTGCAAACACGTCGGGCTCTCCTCCATTTTGTCGAAATACGGGTTGGCGCGACCGTGGCAATGGTAGAATTCTCGCCACAGAAGCTGTCCGATCAAACTCACAGGAGGCACCGACACTTTCTCACGGTGTCGCTGGATAGCTCGCACTTGATGATAGAACGTCCGCGGGCTCAGGCATCCATAAAACAAGTACGGACTCAGCGCCGTCGTCGAGGGATTTGGCGGAGTCTGCGCCGGTGACGTGTTGGGTTTCTCGAACGTGGCCACGCGGTCTTCATCACAGCAGTAGTTCTTCAACCTCTCTAGCGCCTTCTGCTCGCCGCCATAGATAAACGAGTGCTTCTCAGGACGCTCATACCCAAAGTGCGTCAAATCCGGTAACGTGAACACACGCTCCGGTCCTGCAATCTCGTCGACCTGCTTCGCCTTCTCTTCCACACCCACATCTTCCTCTTCCTCCTCCTCGTCCAAGTTTACTCGATCTCTCCAGTAGTCCACAACCTGCTGATATAACTCGTCGGGCTCCCTCACGGGTGCAGGCAGCTTCTCCGGAGCCGGGAGTGGCTCACGTGGCGTCGGCTGCGCCCCCACCGCTTTAAGGAAACCTTGGTACGTCTTGGGCGCCGTGCCCGAATGACCGGCAATCACCGCCTCGAGGTCGTAGAGGTTGTAGCCATTGGTCACGTGGGTCTGAACGCCCAAGCTCGCGGCCAAAGCCAGAGCTCGAGTGTCTCGCTCGACTGCGTACGGCTCGCAGACCCCGTCCAGGAACAAATGCGTGATGCCCCACGCCGGTAGAAGCCGCCGCAGCACTTGCACCCCATCGCCGGTTGCGACCACGAGCTTGGCGCCGCGCTGTGCCAACGCGTCGGACAAGTCCGCGACGCCCTCGAGCACGAACTGGAAGCGGTGGGCGCCGCAGCGCATGATCTGCGGGCGGTGGACGATGTACAGCGGGATGAGCTCCACCTCGCCGTCGCTCTGCTCCTGTTCGTGCTGTGCGAGCCGCTGCAGCGCCGCATGCAGCGCCAGGTTGTCGTGCACACGCAGGTCGCGCCGGAACCACACGAGCACCTTCATCTTCAAGATAGCAATGACACCTTGCTTGCAAACATGGCTACCTTTTTACCGGTACCGTACCGATCTACCGGTATATCGTATCGCGCTTTTCATAAAAGAAATCCGGCCGAAGAGCTCTCCCTGCTTGATCGCCGCAGCCATGTCGTCGCCCCCCGCGGAGCAGCGCGTGGCGTTCCGCTCGACGGCCGTGGTCTCGGGCTTCGAGGGCAAGGTGGAGTGCGTGACGCACTACTCGTCGCGCGTGGTCGTGGGCTCCAAGGACGGCCGCCTCGTCATGTTCGACACGCGCAAGGGCCCGTCGTCGGCCACGGCCTCGTACACGTTCCCGCACGGCCAGCGCGTGGAGCAGCTGCTGGCCGTGCCCCACATCCGCATGCTCATCGCGGTGGCCAATGGGGAGGTGTCGGCCCACGGCGCTACGGACCTCAAGCCGCTGGACCTGGACTTCTCCCGGGCCAACGCGCACCAGGTGCGGCTCGTGTGCGTGAACCAGCGCGGGCCGCCGCACTTCCGCCTGGGCGTGGCGCTGCTCAAGAAGAAGGCCGTCGCCATCTACCAGTACCACAGCAGCGACAAGTCGTACGCGTTCCTGCGCGAGTTCAGCACGCAGGACGTGCCCGAGGCCATGAGCTGGTACCGCAACAAGGTGGTCGTGGGCTTCCGCAAGGACTATTTCCTGCTCAACGACAAGTCCGGAGACGCCACGCAGATCAACTCCCCCGGCATCCAGGACCCCACGGTCTTCCCCGTGGTCAAGCTGCTGCCGAAAGAGGAGATCCTGGTCGCCGTCATGGACCGCGTGGGCGTCTTCGTGGGCTTCACGGGGGACACGCTGCCCAGGAACTCGGTCACGTGGTCCCAGAGCCCGCAGCACGTCGAGTTCTCGGCGCCGTACCTGCTGGCGCTCGTGCCCAGAGTGGGCGTCGAGATTCATAGAGCAAGCGACGGCGCGCTGGTGCAGACGATGCCCCTCACTCGAGCCGTGTGCATGTTCGGCAACGGCATGAAGTGGGACATGGAGCCGAGGCAAAGCGGCGACTCCGAGGACGTGGTGCTGGTCGGCGTGAGGGAAAGCAACGGCACGTCCAGCGTCATGAAGATTGAGCCCATGCCGCTGGATCAACAGGTCGGAGAGCTCCTGGACCGCGGACAGATCGACGAGGCGCAGAACTTGGTGCGGAAGTCCATCTCGGCGCTGTCCAGCGACAAGCAGCGCAGCAAGATCAAACGCTTCCAGCGTCAGGCTACGGTGGCGCTGCTGCGTCGACTGGAGTTCGACCAGGCTGCAGACTACATGTACCGCGCTGCGATTGAACCGTGTGAATTTATCGCCTTCTTCCCGGAGCTCCAGTGCGCCTCGTTCGCGTACGAGCCGTCAGTATTCAAGCCCGAGGTGCTGCCGCGTGGTAGCAGCTCGGCTCCCGACATCACGGCCGTTGTCCTGGAACTGCTGGCGTCTCCGCGGACGCCTCTAAGCAGCGAGATCGCCAAGAGTGATGCGGCCGACCTCGTGAATGCTGCGCAGAAGGCGCTTCTCAAGTTCCTCAACCAATACAAGAAGCACATGCGAGACAAGGCGCGCGCCCGCGTACGCACCACGTCGTCGGCTCGCGGCCGAGCTGTATCGACTGCCAGCCCCAAGGACGCGCGTCGCGTTGAAGCGATTGATACGGCGCTCTTCCGCCTTTATGTTCACTTTAAGCGGTACAAGGAGCTGCTTGTTCTCATCCAGGAGCCGAATGCTGATGTGGAGGGCCCTGCGGGGTCTCTCGGAGGCTGCGCGCTTGAAGTAGAATCGTGCCGGTCGCTGCTGACGAAACATAAGCTTTACTACGAGGCTGGTCAACTGCTGTGTGCTCACCAGAACTATGATGAAGCACTGGAGGTGTTTGCTCTGCTGCACCACGGCGAGTATAAGCAGCGTGGCGGTTCGAGTGGCATGCCCAAGTCACCCATTGAGGCGGCCATCGACGTACTCGTATCAGTGCCCGAGTCGGAAAGCGAATTTATTTTCAAGCAGTCAATTTGGATTATCAAGGCGACGTCCGCTAAGCAGGCTCTGCGTATTTTCACCGACCGTCGGCCACCACTGCCATCGAATGATGTGGTTGCGCATTTACGGGAGCATTCGAACGACCCTGCTATTGTTCAAAGATACCTCGAGACCCTCGTCAAGGCAACTGGCGAAGCTGGTGTGGCGGTCGCAGGCGCGGCGGCTGCCACAGGAGGTGACAGCGGCGGTGGAGTTGCTATCGAGGGCAGTAGTAGAGGCTTTAACGCCTTTGCTGACCCTGCTGCAGCGGAGCTGGGGGTTAATGACAGCTACAGTCACTTCTTGGCCGGTGATAACGACGATGACGATGAGCCCACACGTGGCCCAGATGGTGGCGCGGCATCAATTGTGGTAGACCCTCACCACACGCGTTTGGCTCTGGAATATCTTGACGAGACACTACGACTTGTAGCCAAGGGAGAGGTGCCGTCGAAATCTCAACCGGGCAAGGAGCCTGGGCAATTGGGTGAGGCACGTAAGCGGCTGCTCAAGTTCCTGAAGTCTGGTTCTTCACGTTTCGACGTGGCACCGCTAGTCGAGAAGATCAAGGGAAAACCACTGTACAACGAGTTTGTGATTCTATGTGGACGTGGTGCACTGCACGAGGAGGCTGTCACTTCGCTGGTCTATGAGTTGAACGATTTGCGTGGTGCTGAAAGCTATTCAGTCAAGTATGGAGCGCGTGCACCGTCGGTTGGATCGTCGGCAGGGACTAACAAGAAGGCGGGAGCTGGGGCCATGGAGCGCAACGACGCCCTGATGGAACTGTTGAAGATCTGCTTCTCGCCTCGTGACGAGTCCAAGAAGGCAGCCTTCAATGACTTCGGCTTCCAGCTACTCGGCCGCCACGGCAAGATCCTCAACAGCGCCGCGGTGTTGGAAATGGTGCCACCGAGCACACCGCTGTCCAAACTGGGTGATTTTTTTGCGCAGGCGTTGCCGCACAGTGCACACAACGTGCGCGAGATGAGCATCACCAAGTCGCTGTCGAACGTCTACAATCTGCAGGTCCAATGCGACCGCGTGGATCGCCTGACCCAAAGCGTGCAGGTCGACCCCAACACACTTTGCCCAGTGTGCCACAAGCGCATCGGCGATATCGTGTTCGCTGTGTACCCGAACGGCAAAGTTGTGCATTACAACTGCACCAACAGCAACCTCCAGCTTTGTCCTGTTACGGGCGAGTACTTCTCTTGAGCGTTGCGTAGCGTAGCTTCGTTAGCAAGCGTTGGTGTCAACAATAATGTAGTAGAAAGCGAATAGCAATTTGCACAGAAATTCACATTAGACGAGGTATGTATAACCCACCCACCCCACCCACCCGTAACTCAGCTCTCAGCGTCGGCGCGATGTCTTCTTGCTTCTCACCAGTTGCGGGTAGCCGAGCTCGCGCTCTTTGTCTGAGAAGGCGTCACAGACTTTCAGGTGGTCATCGATGCTTTCCTTCGTCTCCACGAGGAACATGTGCGCACATGCCGAGACGGCACGACCCAGCTTGTCACGCACGAAGTCAGCGAAGCTCATCTGCTTCTTCTTGCCGAGATGGTACACTTTGCCAGCCTCCAGACGCCCCGACGCCCTCCACCGAGTCTCCTCGCGCCTATCAGGGTTCGCCACCACGCACACTTGCTTCCCTTTCAAGTGCTTGCACAAGCGCGTCTGAATCACTCTCCGCAGCTTCAAATACGAGCGGTTACCCGTCGACGAGTTGCTCGCAGACGAGTTACTCGCCGACTCGACCTTGTGCTTCTTCGCCGCGGACGACGACGCACTCGCACCTCCCGGTTCCTGCCTCTTCAGTGCTCTCGAAGCTCTCGGGGGCGACGCTCCAGCCTCCGACGGCGCCGGACTCGCCGCAGGCGAGGACGACGCCGCCACCGCAAGACTCTTCACTACAGACCGTGCAATCCCCCTCGCCGGCGCGACAGCACTCCCCACAGGAGGCGCTGGCGGAACCACCGCGGACACCTTCATGGTCGTCAGTCTCGGATGACACTGAGCTAGGGCCTCCCTCAGCACTCGTTTGTCCTCTTGGCGCTGCGTGGCCTCCACCTGAGCAGCCAGTTGCCTCAGCTTGTTGCAGCCCGCAGCGTTGTCCTCCATCTTCTTCCTCTGCTCTTCATACCCCTCCAGCGCCTCTTCTTGACTCTTAAAAGTGCCGATAGTCACGATCTGGTCGTTCAACGAGACATTGCAGAGCCACGTCGTGTGGGTTTCCGTCTCCTGCTTCTCTGAGCCCATGGGCGCGACCTCCTGCAGCCCAGGGACGCCGCACCTCGAGCCTAAAGCGACCGTCGCCCCCGTCTTATTGGAGATCTTCACGACGCTCTCCTGGCTTTGGTTCTCGCCCTCAGAGACCGCAAGGCGGTTCAAAATACCCTGCACCTGCTGCTTGAGCTCTGCGCATTCGGCCACGCGCTCCAGCTGCTCCAGATCCAGCAGAAACGCGCTGGCAGAGCCGTACTGGTAGGAATTGAGTCGCCATAGCATATAGCGACAGTGCCGCGTGTAGTGGTCGCCTGGGGACGCGGAGGCCGGGGATCTGACAGAGGAGACAGAGGGCTTCAAGGTGGGGAAGGAAGACACGGCGTGCGGCGGCGGGAGCAGCTTCAGCAGCGCCGAGAAGTCGCCGCGCAGACGCTCGTTGAGCGCCACGACCTCCATGTTCAACTATGTCGAAAGTGGAGGCTAAGGAGAAGTCACGGCTAAGGAGGAAATAACCGCTAAGGAGAAGTGATTTCTAAGGAAAAGTAAAGTGATGGCTAAGCAGATACAGTGTCAGGGCAACGCGGTAGTGAACTTAGGAGATGTGGTGTCTAAGGAGAAGTCAATGCTAAGCAGAAGTCAATGCTAAGGAGAAGTGACAGTGAAGGAAAAGAGATGTTAAATGGGTCCTTGTGGACACTTGTAGACTAGTGCTCACCGTCTCTTCGCTTCTAGGTCACTTGGTCGGCTTAGACGTATTTTAGGTTCGTCGTGGGCGTGGTCGTCTGCGGCAGCTTGAGGCCGGCGGCGGTGGCGGAACTGAGACCTCGAGGCAGAGCAGTCGACGTGGACGACATGGCCTGCGTCGCGTCGATCGTCTGGGTCTTGGACGAGTTGGACACGATCACCAGCGCCGTGCCTGCGATGATCAGCAGCGAGCCCGCGATCGTGAGCAAACCGGGGAACACGTCGACGCCCACTGCCAAGCCCATGAATGCCGCCAGCACAGGCTCCACGAGCATCACGACCGACACGACGATGGGGGCGAAGTACTTCATCACGGCGATGTAGCCCAGCGTACCCACGAGCGTGCACACGAGCACGATGTAAGCTTCTGATGCCGCGCGCGACGGGTCCAACCAGCCGAAGAGACCCATTTCGGGGTCCCGAGACGCCTCAAACGGAATCTCCAGCAGCGAGAACATGGGGAAGATCAGCAATGCGAGCAACGTGAACATGCCCACGAACAGAATGCTGATGTCCATCTCGGTACGCAGCTTCTTGGCCGTGATGAGGTAGAGCGCACCTCCCACGGCACCAACTAGTGCTACGAGATCTCCAGCCAACGACACCTGCACCACTTCAACTCCCGCTGAAGACGACTGTTGATGATCCAGCGTTGTGAGCGCACCACCAATCACACCAATGGCGGTGCCCAGGCCTTCGAACTGCGATACATACCGTCCAAGCAGCAGGCGGCCCACCACCATGAGAAGCGAGTGGCAGTTGTTAAATATGTAGGCGTGGTCGATGGATGTGTGCGACAGCGACCAGAGGAATGTCATGAGAAAGACTGCGTAGGATAGCGAGCACGTCAGGAAGAGGATCATATTCCGCGTCGAGAACTGCGGCAAGCCCTGGTCGTACAGCGCAGCACCAGCAAGCGGGATGAACACTACCAGGGACGCTGTCGTGCGCCAGAACAGCTTCACGAACGGATCCACGTTGCGCTGCAGGTCCAACGCCGCACCCATAGACGAAATTGTAAACAGTGCAGCCAGTAGCAGCACATAACCAATGAAAGGAACCTGGCGCTTGACAAGCAACTGCAGTTCCAGTGTACCGTTGCGCAGTTCTACCGTTTCCACAGCAACATCCTTGACATCAGTAGGCAGCGAAGACAATCGGCGCAATAATCCAGGGCGCTTGTACAAAGTATCACTGTCTGGCACAGCAAGCACAAACTGCTGCGAGGTTTCGTGCACTGCACTGGGGCCACCTCCTGATATCGTCACCTGCGGAAGCTCGATCAGATACGCGTTCCGCTCCATGACTGAGGGCACTCCATGCTGGCCATGCGACGTGCTGATATCAACAGTGACATTAGGCGGGTGCTCGAAAGGAATAGATAGCACGAAGGAGTCCTCCGTTTGTTCTAAGAACGAACTTCTTTTACGCCGGATAGCCAAAGGTGCATTTGATCCCTGGCGGTCACGGCGAGAAGGAGATCGCCCCGAACTACCAAGCAGTGGTGTCGTTTCATGGGCTTGGACAGACGCTCCGGCTGGCGCAGAGTTGGTAAGATCGTCCACTTCCTGCAACTGGTTCACGCCGACCACAAATCCTTCAAACACGTCTGCCGACTGACGAACATGCGCATCAACCGCGCGCAACATCGAATCGTCGTCAGCAGCGGAAACAGCCAGGAACACATTCTTGCCACCCGGTGAAGTCGGCCGTGAGGGCGTCTTCTCCATCGGCTCCTTGGCGACAAACACTGGCCATGGCGACAGCGACGCGATGCTATCATTGGCCACAATAGCATCCAGCTGCGCCTGGGTTTCAACACTAAGCCACGCATCGCCTTTTGTGTCCAGATACTTCAGTCCATAGCTCGGGCGCAGTACATTGAGCGCCTCTGCCAGAGAAAACTTGGGCTTCTCGTACGCCAGCATCTCCAGCGCCGCAAACAGCCTCCCGGTCGTCAAGAACAAGCCCGCGTCGATCGCGTCGAAGTGCCTCAGGCCGCGTCCAATCTTGTGGATAGTCCCATTCGTCGAGTCCAGCAGCACTTTACCCGCCGTCGAGGGCAAACCCTCCAGCTTCTCCTTGTCCGCGTCCACCAGCACACAGGCCACGCACCCTTCGAGCTCGAAGTGAGCCATGCGGCTGATGATGGCTCTGTCGAAGATGTGGTCCGCCGTGTGGATCAGGAAGGGCTTGGAGAACATCTCTCGGGCGGACAGCAGCGTCCGCGCGTGGCCGTAGGGCGTCTCCTCCCCCAGGTTCAGGAACTCGATCTGCAGCTTGGCGTACAGGAAGCTCTGCTTGACGTGCTCCATGATCTCGTGGCCGAAGTACGAGATGATGACGACGACGCGCTCCATGCCCGCGACGAACAGCTGGGCCAAGATGTGCTCGATGAGCGTGTACTCCCCGAGCATGATGAGGCACTTGGGCGTGTCCGAGCCGTCGAGGCACATGGTGCTGGAGGCCGCGGTCAGCAGCACCTGCTTGACGCCCGAGTCCGCGGCCCCCACAGGCGATTGACCCCCCTGGTGGGGCGGACTGGCGGCGTCCTCGTCGTCCTCGGGCGTCTTGCCCACGGCCTCGAAGGGCACCTCCTGGCCGCGGTTCACCACGACGCCCTGCATGTCCACGGCGTCCTCGGACTGCATGCCGCGCACGAGCTCCGCCTCGGGGATGCGCGCCAGCTCGCTGAGCTTGTGCAGGTCAAGCGCGTACACGTTGGACGGCACCTCCGTGTCGATCTGCAGACGCTCGCGGCCTTCCATCGCTGCCTGTGGGCGGAGCTACCGGGTAGTAGCGGAGAGAGAGAGAGAGAGAGAGAGAGACTCGCGGGGGACGCGCAACGGCCGCCGATGATCGCTTGGGCCTCGAGATTCTTTTTTCGTGGTGTGGCGCACATAAGAAGAGGTGCAAGTGGGGGTCAAGTTGAAGTGGACATTGGGATTTACGCGCTGTCGTCTCCGGAGAAGTTGCGGATGTCGTTGGCCTCTACGTCGCAGTCTTTGCTCTCAGAGTGGCGTGAGTCATCACTGCTCTTGGACTCCCGCGGGGATTTGCTGACGTCCTTGGCATCGTTGTCGTCTTGCTTTGGTGTGGGTGAAGAACAAGCATCGTCACTGCTGACTTTGCTTTCGGGTGGTGGCGATGTTGCTGCTGGTGTGGACTTGGGCGCGTTGGTGACCTCCTTGGAATCGGCGGCGGGTGTTTGATCGGTACCGGGAACTGCTATTACGTCGGGGCGCTTGACGAGGGATCGACGTGGGGCTAGAAGGCTTGTAGTAGTTACAGGAGCGTCGTTGCTGGCTGTTGTGTCATTCGACGCTGGAGCCTCCTTGGGGGATGCAGCAGCCTTCGGTGACACGACGGATTGCCGCAGCGATACATCGTCGTTTAACCTCCAACTCAGGGCAATACGCGTCGACGACGATGGAGACAGCGACGCACGAGGGCTTGTCGAAGAGGGCGATCCGGTCAATTTGAGCTGGCGAACTAGCTCCCACTTCAAGGCCTTCATACGCTCCTCCCGCTCGTGAGCTTCATTCTTCGTCTTCTCCGCTTCCTCTTGAGCTTGCGTCACCTGCGCATACAATTCGATCAACGATGAGATGACAATGCAACCCTACAGCAGAGTGGCTGGTGCTTGACTACGTGCAATCGTTTGCAGCTCATCGATCTTCGCCTGTAGCTGGTGCTTTTCGTTTGCAGCGGCCGCCAACTCTTCTTGGTGTTTTGCCGACCTCTTCCGAGCTTCCTGCTGAAGGACAGCGACTTTTCTCTTCAATGCGCTTTGCTTCGCGCCCATGACACTCGTATTTACCAGGAGTAGCCATGTTAGCAGACACACTTAGCTGATAAAAATAACGGGGAAGAGTTGCTGCTCAAAATGATTGTCCGCTTGAACGAACTAAAAAGTGGCGTGGCATGAACTCGCGCGGCCTGGCAGTGGCCATATATATGGACTACTGGAGCACTTGCTTGGTGAAGCCAATTGCCATCTGGTACAGGTAGGAGATGCCGAGGAAGCCAAGACTACACCCCGTCGACGCCAACTCCAGCCCTGTGGCCATGAAGCCATTCGTGGACGCGTATTCGTACCACGACGTGAAGCATTCCTTAGCCACAACGCTGACCTGGCGCGCACTAATCTTCAGCAGGAGAAACCACAGTTTGGACATCTAGGCGTACAACATTCAGAACTCAGGATGGAGCGACGCGAGAGTCCGTAAAATTTGCTCACAAAACGTACCTGGATGAAGTTTGAACAGAGCTCCACCGTCAGCTTCGCGTGCTCGGGGTAATACTTCTCTATCATAAGCGCCAGCGCGACCATGCTCGCTACAGGGATCTATGATACAACACCCCACCACACGAATAAATGAAAGCGCACAAGCCAGCACGAGCAAAAAACACACACAATAACGTACCGCCAATCCAATAAACGGCAAGCCCGCCGCAGTGAGTGCTCCAGCCAGGAACGGGTGCTCCACCGCTTCATCACGCGTCCGGTTATACAGATCCGTCACGTACGTCCGCAGCACCGCGGCTCTCTTCATCTGTCCGCTATTCTTTGTTCTGCCTCGTCGGTCGCTTCCCTTAGAGTTAACTCCTGCTCCTTCGTCTGCATCTTCTTCCTCAATCTCCTCAATCGTGATGCGGTCACCTCGCTCTCCTGCTCGCACTTTCCGGCGCTCTTCATCCCCCAACGACGTGAACAGCGACTGGCCAGCATCCAGTAGCTTCTGGGCAATGTTCAGCGACAACTGCGCCGCGAGAGCCAGCTCGTCCCTGGTAATTGTACTCAGTGCGTGGTCCATCGTCGTGCACATGCTCTCGGCGAACACCATCATGTTGCGCACGTTCTCCTCGTCGCGCGGGACCACGAGCGCCGTCGTCTCGGCTCTTCTGTTGGCCATCAATACACCATCACTCTTGCCGCCAACACTCTCGTCTTCCAGCAGCGTCTGCGACTTCTGCAGCGCCTCCAGCACCTTGGCGTCCGCCTGCTTCACGTGGAAGCACAGCTCGCGCATCTGCTCCGGGTCCTGCAGGATCGCGCCCACGTTCAGCCCCACGCTGCGCAGACTCTGCTGCGTGGTGGACACGGCGCTGGCCAATCCGGTGGCGACCTCCTCCACGCTCAGCTCCTGCACCGCCGCGTTGGCGTCCGCGCACGTCTGCGCCAGTAGGTCCAGGATCGTCGCGTTCGCGACCGCGCTCTCCCGCGCGTTGGTGGCAGTTGGGACAGGTGCGTCCTGTGCTGTCACACACTGCTGGATCAGCAGCTCCATGGCCTGGGCCTGCGCGCGCTCGAACTCCTCCACGGACGCCATCGGACTGAGAATTGCACTGCAACTTCCTGAGTTATTTCGTCGTGATGGGTTGTGATTGGTTGGATTGTTTTGCGAAGATAAATGCTTTGTTTTGTATTTGGCGAAATAAATGCATTTCGCTTTGTTTGTGAAGTACCCCGCATTGGTGAAATAATATTCGCATTCGCATTTGACATGGGAATGCGAACTGTTGGAAGTTTCCTGGTGCCGTTTTTTCTTCGCTCACGATTCAAGTGGAGGAGCTGACAATGGTGGCTTACTGGTTTTGAAGCGAGGAGCCGTCGTGAATACTTGCTGAGGCCACCTCTTCAATGAGACGGATATCTTCTTCGTCGAGCTCGAAGTCTTCTTCATCTTCTCCCTCTTTCGCGATGGAAGTCGGCTGTCCTGGCAACAGTGGTGGGCCCGGGGACTGCATTGGAATATTGCCACCGACAACCGATGGGTTATTCTCCTGCGTACTCATGCGCTTGAACTCAAGGTGGCGCTGGTGGAAGTTAGCCTTGTCACGATGGAACTGACAGAACTTGTGCGATTGGCCATTATACTTTTTTGCTCGAGGGTTATCGCAACGCTTGCTCGGATACAGGCATATGCTGCTTTCTCTTTCTCCCCCTTCGCAACCGTGTAGCCTTGCTGCATTCCCCGAGTATTTGCGACGAGCTCGAAATCAACAATGAGGCTGCCCGCATGGAACGCAGAGCGCTTGAAATAAGATAAGTCAAACCTCAACTCGCGTTCCGTAGGCGACAGGCCTAGAGCATGTTGGGGTCAATGCATGCATGCACCGATTCAGATCGGACGAGGCACATCACTGGTGCTGGTAGAACCTCTGAACGCAGCATGAGAATTTTTGGCACGGCCACCGTGCGAAACCTGAAGCTATGCTTCGAAAGAGCGGCAACTTCTTGAGAAACCTAGCGCCAAATCTCGTACAAACTACGAGCAGGTTGCCTGCTAGATAGTAGGTACTGTGCGTGCCGCGTGCAAATAGGTAGGTAAACATGGTTTCCATCGCACAGCTGTGGTGTCGTTGGAAAGGACGAATACGGTTTGGATTGCATGAATGACGACCCATATTTGCAGTCCGTCCGGTTGTTTTCCGTCGTATCCGTTTGAACTGGATAAACAGTAGCTATGGGCAGTGAAGTTTGACACTCGACAACATTACGGCTGGGTAAGGATTAAAAGAATCAAGTATGTCGGCGGAGATCACCCGAGTTCAGCGTCCTAGCAGCGCGGTCTGGTAACAAACCTACAAACAAATGATGAAATTCCTCTGATGGTCGGTGTGTAAATATTTTTGTCTGCACGTGACGCAACCCCGGTCAAGTGGGAAATAAATAATTATTACTTTGTCTCACTGCAGTTGAAAGGGTAGCTAGATGCCCTTGAGCGTCACCAGCTATCGATCTACCAGTTTGCTTGAAAGTGGCACAATACGAGCAAAAGTCTGATCAGCAAAGACTCGACGCTGTTATTCTCATCCAGAATTACTATCGTGACTACTTCTGTACAACACTAGCTAGTACTGCTTTGGCTGGTGCTCGGTACTGCTCGACCCATTCGACTACTTCTGTAAAACACTAGCACGATTTATGCGGGTTGGAAACGCACTAAATTAAAGCCAACAAATGCCGAAGAAAGAGTGTAATAGATAATTGCATTGACACCAGCAGCACAAGGCAATCAGTTACTTGTAATCAATAGTTGAAGCACAATGCTGTAGCAATTGCCACACATTCGATTGAGCAGTTTATTGGCACGCAACTCCGAGTCCTACGCGGCCGGGCGGTTCACCACCGAATAAATAATTTCTCTAGTATTATTATTAATTCGGAACCCCTGTGGTCCTGCCCTAGTTTTTCGACCAGTGCATGCTGCCACTTGGCTCTAGCTCTCTGTTCTAGCTGGTCGAGCAGCGTACAGCTAGGACAGCGAGCTTCGCCAAGCCCGGCTCGGGCCCACGATGTTGGTGGGCACTGCAAGTGCAAAGAGAACGCTACTCTGAATCAATTATCCTGATAGCTACTTGCACTACATGTAGCAACTTATGTCTTAGGCTTTGACAATACAGAGGAAGCCAAATGCCGAGTAAGGGCATTCAAATACGCACTTGGTAGCCGCCACAGCATCGCTTGCACAAGGTGGTCGACAAGCAATATACGTGCACTTCAAACACTTCGACAATGCATTGCACAATACTACTAGTAGTAATAACCAATCTGTATTGAACCATCATCCTTTTGGACGAGAACAACATTCCTAAGTATTTGCTGATCAGAACTTTACTCGCACTGTGCTACTTTCAAGCTAATTGGTGGATCCAATAATTGGTGACGCTCACGGGCATGTTGCTACCCTGTGTGAACCAGGGTATCACTTCTTGATTTTTCACATTTGGCCATTGCGTCAGAATGATATACACCGATCATCAAAGGAATTTTTTCATCTTCTTTGCAGGTTTGTTGCCAGATCGAGTTGTTAGGACGCTGAACTCGGGTGATCTCCGCCGACATACTTGATTCTTTTAATCCTTACCCAGCCGTAATGTTGTCGAGTGTCAAACTTCACTGCCCATAGCTACTGTTTATCCAGTTCAAACGGATACGACGGAAAACAACCGGACGGACTGCAAATATGGGTCGTCATTCATGCAATCCAAACCGTATTCGTCCTTTCCAACGACACCACAGCTGTGCGATGGAAACCATGTTTACCTACCTATTTGCACGCGGCACGCACAGTACCTACTATCTAGCAGGCAACCTGCTCGTAGTTTGTACGAGATTTGGCGCTAGGTTTCTCAAGAAGTTGCCGCTCTTTCGAAGCATAGCTTCAGGTTTCGCACGGTGGCCGTGCCAAAAATTCTCATGCTGCGTTCAGAGGTTCTACCAGCACCAGTGATGTGCCTCGTCCGATCTGAATCGGTGCATGCATGCATTGACCCCAACGTGCTCTAGGCCTGTCGCCTACGGAACGAGAGTTGAGGTTTGACTTACCTTGTCCCAAGCGCTCTGCGTTCAATGTCGGCGGTCTCATTGTTGATTTCGAGCTCGTCGCAAATACTCGGGGAACGCAGCAAGTCTACACAGTCGCGAAGGGGAGGGGGGAGGGGGGGGGCACCCGGCATGGTGCAGCGGGTCATCAAAATAGTAATCGGACGTGAAGCGGCCGGGACGTATGGGATGAACTCCTGAACACCATCAAAGCGGAGTGGACATGGCGTGTCTTTGGCAGTCCACGGTTTTTCGGAAGTTCGGCACTCAGAGAATTGTTTTTGATGATTGTCGCCCAAAGTCACCGTAGGAACCTTGCATATCCTTCGTAGTGAGCTCCACTTATGCTTCCTAGCTCGCACGCAGGTGGCCTCCAGACTTGTCGAATTTGGGGTTATCCCAACGCTTGCTCAGATACATGCAGATGCTGCTTTCTCTCTTCAGCGTAGTGCTCAACTCTGTGGTGGAGAAACGTGGCTCACGTTTTTGGAATGGGAAATCTGAGAACGAAGTGTACCATTGGCACCAAAACGCTTTTGTTCGTGCATTCTAAGGAGTTATACAACGAGATAGAGTGTTTTGGATCGCAGTCATCATCTCATCCTTGTCCTCGTCAAGTATGGCGAGGAGACATTGCTGAAAAGCAGTAGCAGCTGATGGCAACACGTTGAAGAGCAGTGGGTATTGCCGAATACAGACTTCGCCTAGCGTTCCAGATCCATCAGGCAGTGGTTGAAGACAGCTCCATCCTGTTGTCTCCGAATGCATCCCGCGGAAGATTCCCTCGCCTTCTGTGTACGTTTTCCAAATGCATGCAACTCGATCTTGCTCAACGAATCGACGAGCAACAAGTCGCTGCACCACAGAAACCGTCGCGCTTGGCGCCAACGTCCGAATCATGCGATATCTGAAGGCGACCGTGTTCTCAGCATTTCCCATTCCGCCGTAAACTTCGCGATCACACTGATGTTGCGGAAAGTCAAAAGCTTCCCAGCAGCTCTGTTGAGCTGTCTCCAAGTCGCAAGACTGCTCGAATTTATGCAGATTCTGGTGGTACTCCACTTCACCGCTCCCATCACGCCAATGCGTTGACTGGACGATTCCCAAAGGGATCGCATGCACACCACATGCATTCAGTATATCGTCCAGAAGAGCATAGCACGCGTCAACCTTTTGTAGTAGCGATGTAAACAGAGGTGCATCCGACGGCCCAAACTGAGGGTTTACACTTGTACTGTTGGATACAGAGCCCGGTGTGGCGTTCTTGAGCGTTGCTGGATGAAAAAATCCGCGGAGATTTTCAACGTAAGACGCTTGAGATTTTATAGTAGCGGTCAACCTCCTCTGCTCCGTCTCCGATCGCAGTCGTTCTTCACGCCGCATCAGAGCTATTTTTTTCCAGAAGGAGTACTCTTCACCTGGAGAACGCCTCGCTTGCTTAGCGAGCTTCAGATTCTTGAGTTGCAGGCTCAGGTCGTCCTTTGTTCGCCGCAAACCTTCCAGCTCATCTTTGACGCGTTCTCGTTGCTTCCGACGTCGTAGCTTTTCTTTCTCCCGGTGGGTCCTCAGCGCAATGACGGTGAGGCCGCGCTCGTCGGCACTGGTATCACTGATTCGACCATTCGTTGGAGATGAACTGTTTAACGCAAGTGCGCTCGTTTCGTGTAGCGCTTCGATGTCGTTGAACAGGATGCTGGTGGGCGACAAGCTGTTCATGTCCAGGAAGTTTGCCGCTTCCTCAAAGAAGGCGGCGTCGGACAGCAACTCGGGGCTTGACTGGCTTGTGTCGAGCAGCGGCGTCTTCGATAATGATGACCTCAGACTGCTGTCAGACTGACAAAGCCAGCGCGGATGGAAAATCCCTTTCCGTTCCACATGGTACGAGGGCTGCGCTGAGCACTGCTCTCACGTGTTGCAGNTCTAACTTCCACATAATTATTATGGGAATGGTATAGTAGACGTGAGCACTGCTCGCCAAAAATTGCACGGTGACCCAGCTGGCTAGTCTCCATTGTGATGGCAAGGACTGTGACCAATGCGTTGGTGACCATCACCTGCTCGATCCGTGATTAGTTCCATCCGTATACAATGTACTGTACTTGGGGTTCAACGCGTGGATCACGTTAGCCCCTTATTATTAATATGAGCTATCAGTGATAGACTGTGGTGATAGCCTATCACCACAGCCTGGATCAACACCAACTCTTCCACAACACCCCTCTACTGCCTATTCATTGACAGTGAAATGGTTTTCGCGTTGTCAAATAATTTACTCGAAGCAAGCAAAATGCGTACACGACCAAAGTTATCATACTGAAACTCACGTTAATCTGGTGCCACGGCGGACAAGTACTCCTTTAAAAGTACTTAAAAGTACTTGCCCACCGTAGTAAATGCGCTTAAAAGCG